>JAVANC010000008.1:2542801-2777801 GCA_033319125.1 Parnassius glacialis
TAGATCTTATAATGAATATTCTAGAACTACGTATTCCATTTTAGCTTTAGTATTAGAAATACATACTAAGAGGGAACGCTGCATGTTGCGAGATAATTTAATATGGCCGTAACACGGAAACTAAGTGCATATATGCGAGGGAAAACAGAATTACGATCCTGTTTGTCTATATTTCATTTTACAATAGCCTGCGTGTTGTCTGCAGTTTGAATGATGTGTACATTAAGTATGTATTTGTGATAATGCTTCTAAAACAAATATTATATTTGTGAAATATATTTAAGCGGAAATAGCGATCCGTCCAGGCTTTGCTCGGGTGATTTCTGGACCATTAAAATCCGTTTTGGATAGGAGTTCCATAAAATCCGTCCTTAATGAGATTCTACGCCGAGAAAGGAGTATATGAGCAAAAAAATAATAATTTCAAGTCAATAGGGAATATATAGTTTTAGACATCTCGTGATGAGTGAGTGAGTTAGTAGTATTTCGCTTTTTTTTATAGGATAAGGGTGACAAACGAGTACACAGTCCACCTGATGGTAAGTGGTTGCTGTGACCCATAGACATCTACATTTATCTTCGATTACGAATCAAAATGCAGATGCGTTGTCACCCGCGAGGACTAAGATGGAATGCCTCGCTTCCTGTAAAAAGTGTCTTCGGTTCTCTACACTCACCATATGAAACACAGCAGCGTTAAGCTGCTATTTTACGCTGGTATTCTGTGAGAGCGTGGTACTTCCCCGGTCGAGCCAACCCATTCGTGCTACAACCATAATATAGCTGCAGCATGGCTCTACCACATATAAAACTATGTAAAATACGAGATTTCCCGCTGTGTAAGCTATTCTGCACGGGTACAATGGTAAATTTGGAGTAGTAGATGATCACAGAGTTATTAAAATAGTGGGGAACCTTACCGGCAGGTTGAAAAATGGATTACCGCTCCCAGTTTTGATATGCCTATCATTAATATTGAAAGACGGGCCAATCTGCTTCCTGCTCTGCAATTCCGATACTTTGTCCTGACTATCAGCGAAAGACTTGTTTTAATTTCTAAGACACGCAGATTTCCTAAGAATGATTTTTTCTAACTGATCACGTGTTAAGCTGCAATGAGGGTTAATAATCTTCGATTCACCAGATGTCGCTAGTTGTAACTGAGGTAAAGTTTTTTTGTTACACAATGTCAGTCAATCGAGAAATTAGTTTTAAATAACAGTTTATCATTATTTAGAGTATTATATTAATATTAATACACAACACAATACGTCAGCGGTTTGTTTTTAATTTTTTACACTTTATATTTTTTTTTAATTTTTCTACTTTTAGATGTATTTATAGTTTATTCATTTCTAAATTAATTAATATAAATTATAACTAACTAGCTGGCCAGGCAGACATTGTTCTGCCCTTTTCGACGACCCATCATAAAAAAATCCTTAAATTCGTAATAAAACAATATTGAGTGTCATTTATCAGAATAAAAAACTATTCTATCTCTCAAGTGGGACCAAACTGCACAGAGTGTGCAAAATTTCATTGAAATCAGTTTAGTAGTTTAGGAGTTCATCACGGACAAACAAGGTGACACGTAATTTTTATATATAAAGATAATACGGAAAGTAACATTTCAGTTTACATTATCCTAAGAAATTCTCGTCCCCGCTATGAAATCTGTCAAAAATACTTTACCTCATTGTAACGTGGTACCGCTATGGTGGCAGAAAATGTCGTGGATGCCCTCATTCCATGGACAAGCGATTAATCATCTAAACTGCTACAATTATTATGATCGATTTGTAACAATAACATGATGAAAATGTACAATAAATAAAAAATAAGATATTTATAGCTTTTATGTAAACTTTGCATATAATAATGTTATGTACACTTTGTCTCCTTTGCTCGTTTGTCACCTTATGTGTGTGTGCCCCATGGCATTATACTGTGTAAGAACAAAGACGGAACATTTCTATTCACATGTTCATTTTTTCTCTCTATTTTTTCTTTCGATTTGTCCCTATAAAGTTCGATTAATCATTATTCATTGTGAAACATTAAAACTCCCAAAAGAAGGACTAGCAACGCTGATAAGTTAAACTAATATTTATCAAATTTACTTGCATATATTCGTAGTAAATATAAATTATCTCTGAAAGTTGGGAACCTCGTACTTAAGTGAATATGGAGGGGAAAGAAATGCTTTGCAAATACATTGTGTTTTGATTCGGCGTTTATTTATTCTGTATGAACAAGCTTTCACTTTAACCATTCAAATATTGCGGAAAAAAGGTATATTATTTATTTTAGCTATACAATAAAGTGCCGTATAGTGGCGGTGTAAGAATATTCATTACCCTATATCATGAGATGGGCAGCAGCATCTTCTTAATGATGACTAAAATAAGAAATAAACTACGGATGCCAACCCGCTTGCCAAGCGTGGCAACTATGGAATATATACTAATAATAATACCCCCCTATGAGGCAATCTATGGGGAGGCCTATGTTCAGCAGTTGGACTTTAACAGACTGTAATGGATGGATGTATAGAAGATAATCTACCAGGAGCACATGACCACTGAGAGGTGAGATTATCAAATCAACAGTAACATTACAACTGTGACAAAATATCCTCTACTAGGCAATCTATGGGGGAGGCCTATGTTCAGCAGTGGATTTTAACAAACTGTAATGGATGGATGTATAGAAGATAATCTACCAGGAGCACATGACCACTTAGAGGTAAAATTATTAAATCAACAGTAACATTACAACTGTGACAAAATATCCTCTACTAGGCAATCTATGGGGAGGCCTATGTTCAGCAGTGGACTTTAACAAACTGTAATGGATGGATGTATAGAAGATAATCTACCAGGAGCACATGACCACTTAGAGGTGAAATTATTAAATCAACAGTAACATTACAACTGTGACAAAATATCCTCTACTAGGCAATCTATGGGGGAGGCCTATGCCCAGCAGTGGACTTTAACAAACTGTAATGGATGGATGTATAGAAGATAATCTACCAGGAGCACATGACCCACTGAGAGGTGAAATTATTAAGTCAACAGTAACATTACAACTGTGACAAAATATCCTCTACTAGGCAATCTATGGGGAGGCCTATGCCCAGCAGTGGACTTTAATACGCTGTTACGGTAACGGTACATTAAAGTGTTAAACTTGATGTTTTTGTGGAATAATCTTGTAGGATACCTTGTCCTGACTACCAGCGTTGGTATTATGGACAATGAAGAAGCCAGGAGTAGCATCTGGGAGGAAAAAAATTAGGTTTCTATTTTTAAGGTTATGCAATATATGTAAAAAAAAAAAGCGACCAAGTGGCAAGAGTGTTAGTCTTGATTTCTTTGTGTAGAATAAGGATGACATACTGGTGAGCACATAGTTCACCTAATGGTAAGTGGCCAATAGACACCTACATCTGTTCTATATATGATATTGTTTATATATACATATACACATGCACACACACACACACACATATATATATATATATATATATATATATATATATATATTATCACGTATAAAACGTGATCAACTTAAAATATTAGTGTAGTTTAAAAATAATAAAACAGATTTAATAAGATCGAATAGCGTGATCTTGCCATGTCGTAAAAACAGTAAAGCCAAACTTACCACTTCGAGTACAAGATTCTATTTGATAGGACAGGGTGACAAACGAGCACACAGTCCACCTGATGGTAAGTGGTTGCTGTGACCCACATACATCTAAATCTATCCTCTATTAAGAATCAAAATGCAGATGCGTTGTCACCCCAGAGGAATAAGATGGAATACCTCGTTTCGAATAAAAAAGTCTCCTATTCTCTCCACTCACCATACGAAGCACAGCAGTGGTCTTTCCCCGGTCGGGCCAGGCCATTCGTGCTACAACTATACTACTGATATAGCTGCAGCATGGCTCTACCACTTATAAAAAATATAACACGTATAATTTATAGGATGTAAGTAGTGTAGTAGCCCTGCTGCAAATTAAAAACAAACCTAATCTTGTTTAATCTCCGGTTGTCGCCATTTACGATACGTAACACAGCATCGTGATGATATTTTACGCTGCTATTGTGCTACGGACATAGAGCAACGGATTAATAAGCTGGAATGGAAATGGGCCGGTCATGTAGCTCGAAGAACCGACAACCGATGGGAAAGAAAGGTGCTCGAGTGGCAGCCTCGTACTGGTGGGCGAAGTGTAGGGCGACCCCCCTCTAGATGGAGTGACGAACTATTATGACATGTAGGAAGTCAATGAATGCAGGTGGTTCGGGACCGTGCTTTGTGTGATTCCTTGCTATGACTGCCTCGTTGGTCTAGTGGTTGTAGTAGTGCGACTGCTAATCATGAGGTCCCGGGTTCGAATCCCGGGTCGGGCCAAAAAATCAGTTATTGAGTTTTTCCATCAAGAAATTTTCAATAGCTGCCCGGAGTCAGGAAGTTGGCGGTGTTTCACCCCCGTGCCTCGGAAAGCACGTAAAGCCGTTGGTCCTGCGCCTGATCTCTCTCCGGTCGTGTCGGTTTACCGTCCCATCGGGCTATGAGAGTGAGGGAATAGAGAGTGCACCTGTGCTTGCGCATACATTAAGGCACTATAATCCTGTCCTGCGCAGATGGCTAGTCTCCGTTGAGACTGGCCGCCGTGGCCGAAATTCGCTCTGGAGGACATTATTATTATGTTCTGCAGTGGACTTGATCGAACAAGGGCGTCAATCTTTTTCTCTTAAGCAAATCCATTCGTATAGCAGTCCTAATACTACTGCAGAGTATCATCATGAAATAATATCATATCACCACAAAAGTAATGATGTCTTATTATTGAGCAGATACTACACATTAAACTGTTGTTTACGAATTCTGTAGCATTTAACTTTAAGTATATGAAATTCGCCGACGTCGCAAGTACTTTCGGCACCCGTAGTCACGGGGTCTGTTTAACGTCCCAATTCCAAAGTTAACCCCGGATAAGGTAGTCCGGCTTTTATGATTAACTTTGCACCAATCAACTGAACCTTTAAGCTGCAGAATTATACAGAAATAGCGAATGTATCTCACTGTATTTTGAAGGCATTGGATGGAATGTTCGCAGTTGTTAATTAGAGAAATTCAAACAGTAAAAGTTGCGAATTCTAGCTTGAAATAAAAGTTACAATATAGAATACAATTGAGTAGAATATAATAATTTTTAATCAATATAGATTATTATATGCTACTTATTGAAATTATTTTTTTATTTACCACTGGTTCGGAAAATACCACTGTTTTGGGGAGAACCAGCAATAAACCAACGGGGTTATATTTTTTAAACCTAATATAACTTTACAATGATTTTGTAAAATTTTTATATGAATTTTAATAGAACCAGCATGGTGGCGACCACTATATTTTATCCTTATTTATAAGCTTTTTTTTTTATAGAATAAGGGTGACAAACGAGCACACAGTCCACCTGATGGTAAGTGGTTGCTGCGGCCCATAAACATCTACATCTATCCTCGTTTGCGAATCAAAATGCAGATGCGTTGTCACCCGTGAGGACTAAGATGGAATGCCTCATTTCCAGTAAAAAGGGCCTCCGGCCACCTGCACTCACCAAGCGAAACGCAGAGGTAAACCTCTACTTCACGCTGGTATTCTGTGAGGTCGTGGTACCACCCCGGTTCGAGCCGGCCCATCCGTGCGACAGCAAAATTTCAAACAAGTTTTGACATACTTTTAACTTTCTTTGGGGTTTTGTTGGAAGAGCATAGATAAATTAATAACTAATTCTGTGGAGTTTAATAACTGGCATTACAAGCTTATGTTTGTTTCTAGTGTTTAAAGTATCAAAATCTTTGTTCTTATCAAAGCTATTCATGCCAAAGTTAAAATGTTTAATTCCTTAAAATTTTACTGCGTGACTCTTTACAATTGAAGTTATAAATAGCTATGGCCGTAAGACCCTCTTTTGCATAACAAATATGGTTTTAATTTCAATCGCGTTACCCCATAGCAAAATTCCATAAAACATTAACAAAACACAAAAACTAAATAAAATAAATTATCTGGCTATTTCAACATTGGTGAGACTTCCAATAGTTTTTATAGCATATGCTGCAGAACTAAGTCTGCTTGCTAATTGTTTGCTAGTTTAGATATATCTATATACGTCCTCCTTCTGGGCACAGGCATCTAATTACTGAGAGGTTTTTAGGGCAAACAAGTTGCCGTTGCGCTGTCATAAGGCGTGTCAGTGGTCATCAAGTGTCTTAGACTTTTTTTATTAAAAATATTATGTATTATTTTCATTTCTTGGACAGGAAAGTTTTCTCACGATGTTTTTTTACGCCGAGTACGTGGTAAATAAATGTTTTCATAATTTTCGGGCTTAGATCTGGTTATAAATATAAAATGTGACAACAAAAAACCACCCACATTTAGATCAAGGTAACGTCTGTTTTGTGCACATTTATGCGCTCGCAATGCAGCATAAATATTGCTGTGTACAGATTAAAAATATTTAAAATTCTGTCATGATTAATCTACTGCATCATTTTATAAAAAGTATTTTCAATTTTTAAATATCTTATCGTAACAAAGCCTATTCACTCTTGCCTTGAAGACGCCCAGATAGTATTCGGACGGAAAGATAGACGCCGGCAACATATTCCACTCCTTTGCTGTACGCCTTACAAAAGACGAAGCAAACCGTTTGGTTCTAATGCGTGGAATATCGACAACAAAGGGATGAAGACCCTCCCACCGTCTGGTTGTCCTATGGTTGAAAGGAGAGGGAGGAATTAAAGCGTGTAATTCCTGCGCACACTCACCGAAATACATCCTATAGAATACCGAGAGACTGGCTACTCTGTGCCTGTGCTCGAGGCTAACAAGATTGGTTTCAACCAAATCAAGGTCACCAATGAGCCTCTTAGCACATCTCTCCACTGAGTCCAATGCTGCCAGGTGGCATTTTGCAGCACCAGCCCATATGTGACAGCAGTACTCCATGTACGACCGGACTTGCGCTTTATATAAGGTAAGAAGCTGCCCCGGCGTGAAGTACCGCCGCACCCTTGCAAGGACACCAAGTTTCCTTGCGGCTGCTTTAGCTCTGGATTCAATGAACCGCCCATAGTTGAGGTTTAGAAAAAATTCAATCCCTAACTACTGAAGGCGGTCAGTATACTCCAAGGATACATTCCGGAAAATAGGAGCTAAGGTGAGCGGGCCCCTTTTAGCGGTAAAAAGACACGCTTGTGTTTTGGAGGCGTTAAATCTCTCGAGATTGACATCGCACCATTCGGAAACTTCCTGTAGTGTGAGACTCACACGCTCAACCATAGCCTCTCTTTCTGACTGGATTTGATTCCGAATGGCCCGGGCGCTTGGTTGTCCACATCTATCCACAACTGTGCTGTTGTTTGCATACCCATAGATACCGGGAATGAGCAGATCATTTATATGCAGCAGGCAGAGAGTTGCGGAGAGAACGAACCCCTGAGGAACACCGGCGTTAGTCGCCATAGTATCGGATGAGCAGCCATCAACGACGACCCGGAGAGACCGTTCACTCAGAAAGTTCTTCACCCAGACAATAGGCATAAGCCGTACGCTGAAAGCTTGCCCAATAGACTAGCGTGCCAAATCCTGTCAAAGGCCTTCGAAACATCGAGGGAAACAGCAAGTGCTTCACCACTGTTCTCGAGAGCTTCGCCCCATATGTGAGTGGCATACGCTAGAAGGTCCCCAGTTGATTGATTTCGGCGAAACCCGTACTGGCGATCACTGAGGAGATAATTCTGCTCTAGGTATGCCATGAGGTGGGCGTTCAATATACGCTCCATAATCTTGCATAGTATGGAGGTAATTGAAATTGGCCGATAGAAGGCAGGGTCGGTACGGTTACCTTTTTTAGGCACAGGCTTGGCCAGCTTCTAAGATTTAGGCACAATTCCAGTCCTGAATGATAGGCGGAACAAGCGTGTCCAAACAGGAGACAACTCATGTGCACAGACCTTTAGAGCTATAGTTGGTATACCATCAGGTCCACTAGCTTTGTTCACGTCTAGACTTCGCAAGGTTTTAAGAACCTTCTTGCTGGTGATACGAACCTCTGACATAGAGGTACCGTAGTGAGGTAATTGAGATGGTACGCTGTTGCTACTGTCCAGACGCGAATTGCAAGCAAAAAGAGAAGCAAATAAGTCCGCTTTCTCTGTTAGGCGCATGCGCCAGTGAGCCATCTGGTTCTACCAGCGGAGGCAGTGTAGACCGACAGAAGTTTGTCTCGACCTCTTTGACGGGGGACCAAAAAGCTCTACCACCAGATGCGTTGACAAAGAGCTTTGTGCCGATGTGTTTAATGCGGTCGAAACTGGCTTGGCGTAATGCCTTTTTGCAGGACTTGGCGGCATGGTTAAAGGCTCTCTTCTTAAGGCTAACATCCGGAGTTTTACGGTCTAGAGAGCATCGACCCAGGATAAGTACGCCATATGCTTGTGCTTTTCAGGACGAGCGCACTCGGCGTTAAACCATGGGCGAGCTTTACCACCAATGGGCACGTCAGCAAAGGGGATGAAATACCCCATCGCTTGACGTATCACACCTATTTTATGTACTGCCAATGCTTAGTAAAATTTTTGAAAAAATTATTCTTGATCATTTGTTAAGTTTTTTTAATGTAAATAAATTACTCCATAACAATCAGTTTGGATTTACAAGGAGTCGCTCGAAAACTGATGCCGGTGTTTAGTAAATCAAACATATTTTCTGTGCATGGGAAAATTCAGAAGATGCTTTGGGTATATTTTGTGACCTTTCCAAGGCCTTCGACTGTGTTCACCATGATACATTAATCTGGAAGCTACATCATTATGGTATAAATAACAAAGCACTTAAACTTACTATGTCGTATCTAAATAATAGAACGCAAACAGTTGTTATTAATGGATACAGTTCTTCCGGATCGGTAGTATCTATTGGTGTTCCTCAGGGCTCAGTCCTTGGTCCCTTTCTGTTCTCAATTTATATTAATGACTTACCTTACATGGTAAGGAATAACCCTGATATAGTATTATTTGCTGATGATACTTCGTTGATTTTCCGACTTAAAAGGCAATTATTGAAATATGACGAAGTGAATAATGCTATATCAAAAGTAGTTCACTGGTTTAACGTTAATAATTTGCTTTTGAACGGTAATAAAACGGAAGGTATCAAATTCACAACACCTTATGTTTAAAAGATGAGTACCAATGTGTTTTTGAATAGGGAGGAGCTGGGCCTTGTTGAATACACTGATTTTCTCGGTATTACAGTTGACGCGAAGTTTCACCGGGGCCCTCATATATCTAAAGTAGCGAGCAAACTTAGTTCGTAAAAACGATTAGATGCCTTACATGTGTTGAAACAGCTATAATAGTTTATTTTAGTTATTTACATATGGAATCTTGCTATGAGGTAATGCGACTGACATTGAAACTATCTTTGTTTCGCAAAAGAAAGCCATAAGAGCAATTTATAACCTAGGTCCGAAAGAATCCCTTAGAGAAAAATTTTAAGAAATAAATAAATTAACTTTGACCCCTCAATATATTTAGGAGAATTTAAAATGTATGTACATAAAAACTAAGATAGTTTTATTAAAAATAGTGATTTACATTCTGTAAATACTAGGAACAAGCACAAGTTAATTATACCAGTTATTCGACTCCAAAGAGTCAGTAACTCCTTCAATGTATACACTTTTAAAACAAAGTCGAAGAGAAGAAGAAAATATGCGGACCTTTTCTATCAAAATGTTTAAATTATTTATTAAGCAAAAATTGTCTAGTAAGGGTACTAGTAACTATTTATACTAAAGAGTACATGACTGACAATAACCCCTGGGAATGAGGTGATCGCTACTATGCTGTTTCTAAATGTTTTCATAACAATTGTATAAAATATTATATTGTAAATTGTGCATTTAAAAAAATCCCGCTGGGTTTCTTGCTGGTTTTTCCCAGGACAGAGGTTTTTTTGCAAACCAGTGGTAAAAGTAAAAAACTACTTTCTATAAGTATTATGTATTGTAATCTATATTGAATAAAAATAATTCTATTCTATTCACCCTGGTACTTCACTGATATCACAGAATATCATCATCATCAACATCTTTATAATACGGCTGTGTTTCGTATGAGTAAGAAAACTGGAGATCCTTTTTGCTCGTTATGAGACATTTCATCTTAGTCCTCAGGGCCGACAACGCGTAGCGTTTGGACCACTGCATCAACTGAATACTGATCTGTGCGTCCGTTTGTCAGACTAACACTATAAAAAAGATAATTTTATTATTATATTACATAGCAACGCTATGTAAATAATGAAAAGAAGACTGACACAGAAAGGCATTAAATATATTAGTATAATATTATAACCCTATAAGTATAATATTGTAAATTACAGAGGATGGTAAACAGGGGAAACAAAATATCGTGTTCATTGCAGAAAAAAATCAACTTGTTTCAGCGTTGGGTATTAACGCTAAGTTGGTACTACACACGAAGATAATTTATTTTGAATTATATGTATTAAAATTTACGTATTAATTTTATATTACACTAGCTGTACCCCGCGGTTTCGCCCGCGTCATCACGTGTCCGAGGTGCGCGACATAACTAGTTCAAGTATTTTATAACGGCTAGGGTTTAAGCGTCGTTCGCGCGCCCAGCCAAGTATTGAATTATTTTAATTTTACATTATCTCTATCATATATATAACTATGCGTCCAAATAACATGGTGTGGAGAACAAAGTTTATCTTCATAAAATTGTCTTGATGATGAAGTAATTTTCGTTCGTAACGATAAATAGGCCATGCCTAATAATAAAGCTCATAAATCACTTTTAAATTTTCAATATTTTTTGTTACAAAATACCAAATTATGGCTTATGTATAAGAAATAGACATATGGTATCGCGGACTTTTTTTTTAGACGGAGTAAAGGTCTATATTTTTCTACAACATTGTATTTACGTATCCCTAACGTTAACACCAGCGTACGCGGATAAATCATTTCGGGAGTGCTTTTTCTTCTGACTTGCTTAAAAAATAGCCTCTACTATTCCACATGAATCTGGCTATAATGTACAAAAGAATTTTTTAAATCGGACTGGTAGTTCCAGAGATTAGCGCGTTTAAATAAAAAAAAACTCTTCCACTTTATTATATTACTATAGATAACATTGAAAATATAAAATATTAAAAACTATAATAAAAAAAAACTAAAACTAATAACTTACTTATCATACAGCCCTCCTTGCCGTGGCATCGTGACAAGAACACTGGCTGCGTTTCATCGCTATACTTAGCCACTGTGCGAGAAAAGAACCAGCCTTCTTATCACTAGCAGCGACGACCAGTCGCGGACAGAATTCCTTTAGGAACTTCACCGCACGTGGAGCCCACGGACCGATATCCTCTACAGAAAATAACACAAATATGTAGTCATTTCTCAGAGACTCATATTTGTATCGCTTACTTAGTTCAGCTGCCTCTAATGCCGCCCCGGCTCCAAACGAGGTACCTCTGAGATGAGAGGCTGCCAAAGCAAGCAGTTGTCTACGCAAGTAGCATCCCACACTAGGGATTTACCTCGCTCCCAAAGGACCAATTTCATACCGTCAGCTCTCACGCCATCGTCTCTAAATATTCCACAAGGCTCTAAAACCGAGGAAAAATTTATAGAGGCAAGAGCTCTTCGGGTGACATCGTTACTACAAACTGACTTTCATCATGATAACCTAACTGCCCATAACTAACTCTCTGCCATGTACCATTAAGGTCGCCTTTTGTGCAATATATTTGGTGCAATAAAGAATAAAATAAATAAATAAATACCGACCAAAGAACATTAATTGGTCGCGTAATTGCCAAGTATTCAGCGTTATACTGTGCGAACAAGTTTTATCAGCACTGCGGAACACCCGTCTACAGAAATATATGTTATTTTAACCTTTTTTTAACATCGCCCGCTACATAAAAGCAACTTTTCCCTTTGATATTTTTTCTTTTATATTACTTGAAAGGTTTCGGGAACGTAATCGATGAAAACCATTTACTTTTTACCTTTAGTAAGTAAGTATCTTTAAGACCTACTTTCTCCTTTACGAAAACTGTGAACTTGATGTATTACAGTCCATAATGTTATTACAAGATGTTGTACGAATTATTTTTGGTTTAAATGCTATTGACCCTTGCCGTGTGGAAGTTGTAAGAGGCGACTAAAGGGACTGTCAGAAGGATCTCCTGGTCAGTGACCACCAATCTGCCCTTCAAGCATGGCGATGAAATGTTATTGGACAATTATAACTTTTAACAAAAATTAAAAACCGACTTCAAATTGCTAAAAAAGAAGTTATTTATTTACTACCCTTAGAGGTGGAATGTTTTCTCCAAATTTATATTGAACCACCATTGAATTATAACCTATTTAAAAAAAAGATGCATCGAAATTGCGAAAACTCACAATCTACGAAGAAATTGCGTAAAATACATTTTGAAGTCGGTTAATTAAAGGACCCGACTTTATAAAAATGGCGAAAAATATAATATAACTTTTTATTTGTGTAAATACTATTAATACCGTTACCGTTAGTAGTGTTACAGCCTATTAAAGTGCACTGCTGAACATAGGACTCCTCCGTAGACTGCCTCATAGAGGATATTTTGTCACAGTTGTAATGTTACTGTTTTTTTAATAATTTCACCTCTCAGTGGGTCATGTGCTCCTGGTAGATTATCTTCTATATGTCCATGCATTACAGCCTCTTTAAAGTCCACTGCTGAACATAGATAGTACTCCTCCATAGACTGCCTCATAAAGGATATTTTGTCATAGTTGTAATGTTACTGTTGATTTAATAATTTCCCCTTTCAGTGGGTCATGTACTCCTGCTAGATTATCTTCTATACGTCCATACATTACAGCCTATTTAAAGTCCACTGCTGAACATAGGACTCCTCCATAGACTGCCTCATAGAGGATATTTTGTCACAGTTGTAATGTTACTGTTGATTTAATAATTTCACCTCTCAGTGGGTCATGTGCTCCTGGTGGATTATCTTCTATACGTCCATACATTACAGCCTATTCAAAGTCCACTGTTGAACATAGGACTCCTCCATAGACTGCCTCATACAGGATATTTTGTCACAGTTGTAATGTTACTGTTTATTTAATAATTTTACCTCTGAGTGGGTCATGTTCTCCTGGTAGATTATTTTCTATATGTCTATGCCTTACAGCCTATTTAAAGTCCACTGCTGAACATAGGACTCCTCCATAGACTGCCTCATAGAGGATCCCAAGTAACATTTTAGGTTTTAGAAAGGTTTTGAAAAGGTTTTAGAACCTTTGTATGGAAATCCGCTCGTAAGTCTTAATAGACTCAATGACGTTTTAATAACGTTATATTAACCTCCTGTGTGCAAAAAGGGCCCACGTTTAAGAACCTTTCTGAGAGCTATAGCAAAACCTATAGCTCAAATGCAAAACCTATCTAACTACTTACACAGAACCCAAATATAACCTAGACAACCTTAATTTAACGTTAATACAACCTTGCAATGTAACTTCTAAGTCCTAAAGTAATCTTGGACATAACTCTTTGACAACCCAAAAGCTTTTTTGATGGTTATGAATAAATGCTTTTCAAGGAGTCCTAGTCTTAGAATGTTTCTGTGTAAGTTAAATATTTTTACACAAAACACTAATCGTGGATTTAAATGTCGCCATTCCCCTGTCATTATACAAAGTTTCAAAATGGCGAAATAAATAATATTCATAAAAATATTATGCACTTAACTTCTTGTTTTCAGGATAAATGTAGTGCGACTGGCACTTTATCGTGATACTTTTAGATAATAGTGCTATATAAGATACGGGCCTTTCGAAAGTTACAATTTTTGAAGATATTTTAACGAAATAAAAAAGATAAAATGCGGAAGTTGGTGTAAAGTAGCATTACAAATAAAACTTCTATACATATAAAAAACATATACATTAAATCGTAAATAAGCAGAAAAAAGCACTCGCTCCTTAATTTACTAAAATATTGATTTTTATTAATTTTTTTTAATTTTCGTGAAAAAATATGGCCGGCGTGAGGAAATTACTATAAGGAATTAAAATTATCTTTTTTAAAACTGCAACAGCTAATAGCTCTCAATGTTTGCCAGAATAAGAGCTTAAGGTAATCTCGCGGACCTACTTAAAACGACAAGACTGTTTTGACAACTTAAAGGTTATCGCCAAGAGTAGTTCAAAAGTTGCCAGTCGCAAAGACAACCGCTGAGCATAATTCGTTACTTTCAAGTTTTGGTTGTATCCGGATGTGCGTTCGATCGAACGTTACAAAAGTGTGCGAACTGCTGTACAGGCTGTTCTTCGAATGAAAGTAAGTTCGTATTTTTCAACGGCAATCGTTAGAAACCGCTACAAAGCTGATTGCTTCGCCACTTTGCTATGCTGTTAGCTTGCTAGGTTTATTATTTGTAAGTATCCAACAATTTTCTTCACTTCGTCCAAAACAAACATCCTTTAATATTAGCATTTTGTAAATAGGCGTTGAATTATCTTTGATCACATGACTAAGATAGGAATTGCTGGTGACGTATTTTAACTGTGGATACACATCACTTTTCACATCTTTTTGCACATCATACTGAGCTTTTTGAATCCCTATTAGCCTGTTGGCTATTTGATCTAGAGGCTTATTACCGATGCGCAACATATTTTTGATTGCATACAATTTTAACTCAAATGCTACATTTTGTTACATTCCCCAAATTTTGAACATCTTCTGTTAAATGTATCAAGTTATGAACGTTACTTGTAAGATACTGCTCACCGTATATTATGCAATATCGATTTACAAAGTGTTTCAGATGTTCTGTTGTGTCATATAATCTTTTATAATGATCTGTGGAACAAATTGTAACTGCACAAAACAAAATCAGAAAATGTTCATACACGTCATCTCGTACCACCCCTTTTAGTACAATAATCCCGTTACATAATAAAAAAAATCTGTATTCCAATGCTTTCCAGAATGATAAGCAATCCAATCCTCTTATTTTTCTGTGTAGCCTTTTAGGCAAATTGAGGGATTGCATTTTTAAAGACAATTCTTCAGTTGTTTTACTAGGCCATTTCAACGACGTATTTTTGAAATATCTATCACGCCAACCAGTCAGAAGTCTTTTTACTATGCCCAGATCCATCAAATTCAATGATTCTGCTACTGGAAAGGCGTCAATCGTGTTGATCGGAAGTTAAAAGAGGGGAATCTATCTTGTGATCATATTCATCGTATTTATTGCGAAGTATATCGTCAGTCCTATCCGGGAAGATTTTGTTCAGATAGTAATTAGTGGAACACGTGTGAATACTTTCCCTTCACAGAGCATTTATGACAGCCATGTTGAGAATTGAAATTCGCCGCTACTGCAAAAAAAAGTAATTATATTAACTTAAGATTTGAAACCTGATATAGAAACCATTTTTCAACATATACAGGATTATTAGGTAAACATTCCGAAACTGGGAAACTGAAAAAAAATTTAGCACCGACTTTTCCAGCTTCTACTTTCTGTTTATCGAAGGGTTTTAATAACATTTATTTCATGTGACGATTGCGGAAAATTCGCCAAATAAAAGAAGCTAATTTCATTTAAAAATGGTCACTTAAACATTTTAATGTTACCGCTATCGTATAATCACCAATTTTAAAATTGTGTTCAATTCATCAACTAATGGGACAATAATTCGTTGAGAGGTTTTCCTTTTCCATAATAAATACCAATAATCATTGGTTTAGGTTCCAAATTGTCAATTGTAAAAAGGACTGGCCAAAAAGTTGGCATAAAGTTGTCGCTGCCGGGAATAAAGTCAATGGTGCCCTGACTGCGTTAGTCAAAAGGCAAGGCGTAGTGAAGAGTGCACGCCTTGCAATACATAACGCAGTGTTGGTACCGACTTTGTTATATGGCAGCGAAACCTGGGTATGCCAGAAGAAGCATAAAAGCAAGTTGAATGCAGTGGGGATACGATCTCTTCGTAAAATGTGCGGCGTTACCATGGCCGACCGAAAGCGAAACGAAGAGATTCGCAATATAGCAGGTTTGAAAGATGACCTTATCACAAAAATTGATAAGGGCGTGCTTCGATGGTTTGGGCACGTTGAGCGAATGAGTGAAGACCGAATGGTGAAGAAAATATATAGCGCGAAAGTTAATATTAAAAAGTGTCGAGGTAGACCAAGACTAACTTTCGAAGACCATGTAAGCAAACTGCTCGAAGAGGGGAGGGTCAAGAGTACTCGGATACCTAGACGTGCATGTATGAAGAAGATAATGAATCTGAAAGAAGCGAAAGAGGTATGTAAGGATCGTGACACTTGGCGATCTGTTCTCTCTGGCTACCCCGTCAGGGATTGTGCGTGAAGATAAGTAAGTGAATATATATAATCCATCAATGTTTATGTTAACTGAAATATCTTCGTCAGATTTAATATCATGAAAAAAATCTCGAAGACATGCTTCGAGCCCATTGTACCAGTATTGACCGCCCTTAATATTTTTTATTTGAATATTACCACTGGGAGTATTCAATAAGGATCTAAGATCCTTAGAAGTTTCAGATTAGTTCCTTTGTTCAATATGTCTAAAAGACCTTTTAATCAACATGTTAAATTTTGTGTTTCAAAGACCACATTCTTAAATCCTTTGTTGTATCAACACGAGTTTCTAATGTAAGAGCTATAAGGTCTTCAAAGTCTTCAGTTAAATCACCATTATCATCTGATTTACTTTTTTGTAATTCTTCAAATATTTCACCTGAGGTTGAAACTAACGGGGTTTTAGGAGGTCGGGCATCTTGAGCGTAGTCAATGATCTATAAAAATAGTTTGAAACGAACAGCTAAACAACCATTTTTATAAGAGGAAATCCATCATAGATATCATATGCCGCGGAACAGGCTAAAACTCATTTTAAACTTACGTTTGGTCAGATTGATTGGGTTTAAGATGGTTAAGACGAGGCGCCTTATATTTACTTAAAACGGCTCTTACAGATCTAAGACCCGACAACGACGACAGTCGCCGATATCAGTAATAGTTGTTCTGAAAGAGCCTCAAGTAGCGGTAACTTGTGCAAATGGGAAAGAAATAATAAAAAAGTCCATATTTGGCAGTCATGATCTACTATACCTGACTACCGTAATAAAATAATGACTTCAAACTCACCGGTGTATTAATTATGGTTAACAAATTTTTACGCAATTTACGTTTAAAATTTCCACTTCGTTTTTTTTTTATATCACCCTGTGTCGGTCCATCCTGCAAGACAATCGTTGCTTTGAAGTCGCAGAGGCAACTGACACTCTCTGAAGACGTCTGTAAAGCTTTAAAATATTCTTGTAGGACTTTAATCATACCATCAGCTCTTAAGAATAGCTTATTGGTTTAGGTTTTTATCACACAGTTCTAATTTGTTTACATAGGCAACTCTAATACAGCCTAAAGGTTTGAAGTAGGATTTAGAAATTACTTATAAGCGATTTCAACAATCTACAACATTATGGTAATATAAAAGTTAAAAAAATTACCTTTAGATCTTACTTAAGTAAAATGCTAGCCTTTTTAGAACTTAATCAGGAGTCAGTGACAACTTTATGATCTTAGGACTATATGCTCTTGAAACACAAGTCAAAATAACGTTAATTTAAACTCTTGTCAGCGGCTCCAAGGTTGTAATAATAAACAATTAGTGTAAGGACTTAATAATCATTCTCAAGTATATGATATGAGTAGATAGCAAAGCATTAACCTTTTTACAACCTTTTTGAACCCTAAAGGCATTTTTTATAACCTAGGCCCGGAAAAAATTTTACTTGGGATATTTTGTCACAGTTGTAATGTTACTGTTGATTTAATAATTTCACCTCTCAGTGGCTCATGTGCTCCTGGTAGATTATCTTCTATACGTCCATACATTACAGCCTATTTAAAGTCGACTGCTGAACATAGGACTCCTCCATAGACTGCCTCATACAGGATATTTTGTCACAGTTGTAATGTTACTGTTTATTTAATAATTTCACCTCTGAGTGGGTCATGTTCTCCTGGTAGATTATTTTCTATATGTCTATGCATTACAGCCTATTTAAAGTCCACTGCTGAACATAGGACTCCTCCATATACTGCCTCATAGAGGATATTTTGTCATAGTTGTAATGTTAATGTTGATTTAATAATTTCACCTCTCAGTGGGTCATGTGCTCCTGGTAGATTATCTTCTATACGTCCATACATTACAGCCTATTTAAAGTCGACTGCTGAACATAGGCCTCCCCCAGAGATTGCCTCATATCTCCCATATTTGCCACAGGTGCCACGCTTGGAAAGCCGGTTGGCAAACGCAGTTTTTTATTTTGAGTCGTTTTTAGGAAGACGCTGATGCCCATCTCCTGATTTGTTTAGTTCTGTCGCCTCTTACTACACCCACGGCATGATATGGGGTAGTGGATATTCTTATACCGCTACTACATGGTCATATGACACATTGGGGGAGGAATGACACTTAGGGGGAATATTTGGCATAGTTCCAACGCTCGACAGGTGGGTTGACAAAATATACTGCTTACCTGCAATGAGCAGGAGTATCTCCTATTCCATTGTGTTCACAACTCCAGATCATACTGTGGGGAGCACCCACGATATGATTTGGAGTTGTGAATACTCTTACGTCGCTGATAAAATAAATAATACGTTTGACAAATTAAATTCCAATCTCAAGTCAGTCCATGATTGGTTCATGTGTTCAGAGTGTCTATCAACCTTACGAAATGTCAAACAATGATATAAATAGTTCAAGGATGCTTACAAGAGTTCTCTCTTCTTCAGTTAAAAATTTTGGTCTCCATTCCATATTGATAGTACTCTGAGCTGGGGGGTTCATATTTCTGAAACACGTCGTAAAGTCTCTAGTACTTTACGTTCTCTTTCTCGTTTAAAATTTTTCTTCCCTTTAAGACTAAATTTATGCTTGTACAGTTACTTATACTACCGATCATTATTGCTTGTGCAGACGTGTGTTACGCGGACTTAAACCAAAATCTTCTTAACAAGCTAGAGCGGCTTCTAAAAAATTGCATCATATACATTTTCAGTCTTCGTAAATATGATCATGTCTCTCTCTATTGCTCTCGCCTTAAATGGCTCAGTATTAAACAGAGACGTAATTCTAGAATTTTGCTTATTCTCTTCTTTATCTTAAATAATCCATCCACTCCTTGTCTCAATGACAAATTTAAGTATATTTCATCCACGCATAGTAGAACTCTGCATTCCTTGTCTGATAATAAATTTAGTATCCCACTACATTTCACCTATTTTCTACCGACTTCAAAAAGGAGACGGTACTGAATTCGACTGTATGTTGTTTTTTTCTTTTTTATGTGTGTTACCTCATAACTTTTTTCTGGGTGAACCGATTTCGGGAATTTTATTGTTTGAAAGCTGGTGCTTCTTATGTGGTCCCATATAAATTTGATCAAGGTCTGACCAATAGTTTTTTTTTAATATGATAGGGTGCCAACGAGCACACAGCCCACCTGATGGTATGTGGTTATATATGTGACCCATAGACATCTACATCTATCCTCAATAAAGAATCAAAATGCAGATGCGTTGTCACCTGTGAGGACTAAGATGGAATGCCTCTTTTCCAGTAAAAAGGGTCTCCGGTTCTCTACACTCACCATGCTTTTTTGTTTTTGAATTGAGTTTTTGAATTATTCTTAATAATTTATATTGAAGTCAGGTGTAAAATTTTTTTAATTATAAATTATGCTGGTAAATCTTTCACCATTCAGGATGAACTGCTCTGGAACTCCTTGCCCGAAGACGTTAGAAAAATATCCAAAAAGATCGCATTTAAAAGATTGTTACGTAAACACTATGAAGATTGCATATGGTAGTTAGTAAGGTCATTTTGGTTACCTTTGTTGTTAAATTTAAATAAATAAGTTGATACAAACCCTCTAATATTCCATTTATAAATCTATAACGATAATTCTTAAACATTTAGCTTTGATCGACTTAGGGATCATCTAAACCCCACTACGTAAACAAATACTCAACTTAATTACTTGTGTATTAATGTGCTACAGAAGCAAAATAGCTAAAAGCAATTATCGTTGTATTATGATATTTGGAATGAGTATGATGGACCTATTACAGCTACTATATTTCAGTAGAGCAAGGTACGAAAAGCTGACATACATTTTATTTATAAATGTAGCTAACGTAGTATGTAGCTAAACTCAAATCAAAACAAGTATGTATTGATTAACCGCTACATTAGACCGTGTAGTCACAATGGACACACACACACACACACACACACACACACACACGCGCGCGCACACGCACGCGCGCGCGTGCGCTAGGTAAACAACAAAGAGACTAAAATGATTTGAGTTAAAAAGTGTCCTCCAGACTGAACTCTTCGATCACAGCGTCCAGTCTTAACGGAGATTAGCCTTCGGAAACTTTCAACTTCAAGCCTTCGTCAATATCCTCAAGAACCCACATGTTCGTCAATATCCATACCATCCACTTCCAAGAATCAACTTCGCAGTCTTCAACTCCTGCAAACAAGTCTAATTTGTCTTCATCTCGCCTCATCGAACTCAGATTTATAGAGCAGTCTTTTGGCATTTGCTCCGGCCCATCGTTCTCACCGGCATCACTTGCAATGCATTATAAACCAGCATATCGCTCGCACCGGCGTTGCAATTGCGCACACAGCATTCACTCCATACCGGTAATAAGGACGCACTTGTCTGAGCAGGAGTTGGTGTCGTGGCGCTCTTGTCGCGCCTCAAGCGAAACGCACCGAAGCCTAAATCACGCTACCAAAGTTTTGAAGTACAGATATATAGAATGGCTCTCAACTACCACACGAGCGTAGGTTGTTCTTCGGGCTGAATACCTTAACCGACGGGGGTATTTCCTTTTCCTTCCACGGCATAAGTACCCTTAATTGACGAACATGTATGCGTAGGTCTATGGACGTGAGGCGAAAGTTGTGTCAGGATCATGCCAAATGGAAGTTCGTAGTCTCTGCTACTGGATGATAAGGCTGGGTGTTACGTTTTTATGTTTGGTTTAAAAAACCAATAACTGATTTTGGCCAAATCCGGGACCATATATCAGCAGTTGCATTTACGACAAAGAGGCAGTCTTAAGAGTTTAAATAACTATTGAGTTAAAT
Organism: Parnassius glacialis; assembly: GCA_033319125.1. Taxonomy (NCBI): domain Eukaryota; kingdom Metazoa; phylum Arthropoda; class Insecta; order Lepidoptera; family Papilionidae; genus Parnassius; species Parnassius glacialis. Next base: position 2,564,156 of record JAVANC010000008.1, read on the forward strand.
AAAAAAGTTAAGTAACAGAACTCACATTAAAATTGCAAATAACTATATGACTTCACATAAAAAATTACTTGAATTAACTCTCACATTCGCAAGGGAAATCTGTTCGACTCAAAACCCTTACCAAATTTAATCATGGTGAAATAGGTATAAATTATAGGTGCCGTGGGAAATAAAGTACTAATTCATATCGTGGAGTCAAGAGGCAAATCCAAAACATTTGTATTAATATTGTTATATGTTACTAGCTGGTACGCGACGCGGTTCTGCCACAGAAAAAAATAATTATGGAAATATCGTTTTAAATTTAGAAGAGTTATGTTGTTCGATTAATAATTATACATACTATATACATACATACTGATATATGCTTTCAACTAAATTGTCCGTACGGTACGCGCGCCACCTATTGTAAGTTGATTGTATTATGACTACAACCTTCGCACAAGGGCAAGCAATAAGTTGACAAAGTTTTAGCGCAATATGGTGAACGGTGTGCATAAAATACTAACAAACAAACAAACATTAATTTTTATTTATTATACTTCATCTCTGCACAACCTAAAAGTGGACTGACAGGGAATGCCTTATGTAATTTATTCTTTTTTTTTATAACAATTTATCAAAAGTCCACTGTTTGACATAGATCTCGCCCATATATTGTGTTTTGTCATTAAGTCCGCTTTTTCTGCCGACTTCCAAAAAGGAGACGATACTCAATTCGACGCGTATGTTTTTTTATGTGTGTTACCTCATAACTTTTTATTGGGTGGACCGATTTTGATGATTCTTTTTTATATGAAAGCTGATAGTTCTCGTCTGGTCCGATATGAATTTGATCAAGGTCAGACCAATAGTTTTTGAATTATTTGAGTTATTCTTAATAACTTATATTGAAGTCGGCTGTACAAAATTTTTAATTTTTAATTATTATTTTTACTAAGTGTAATAAAACTTATTTTTATAGAATAAGGCTGACAAACGAGCACTGAGTCCACCTGATTGTAAGTGGATGCAGTGGATCATAGATATTAATCCTTTTTTTTAAATAAAAATGCATAAGATGGAATTTTAAATTAGCCTTTTTTTAAGTTTTGCGTCCACAATCCTCAATAATTCCCTATCTCTATCATCATAAAATGAACTCATAAAATCTTAAGTTACTGAGATACCTTATTATATCTTTAAACTTTACTTAAACGTTGTTTCTCTGATTTGCAAGATATATTATATATTTTGTAATTTGTAAGTATATTCAAATCTAATTTATTCGTTTCTTGTTTATTTCAAATAAAATTGTTCTCGTAACATAAATAACGTAACATAAATTCATACGAAAACATAATTTGTTTTCTATAAAACATAACAAAATCCGTGATTACTTAGATAAATATTCTCAAAGGCATAAACCTGTTGAACTGGACCAAAGTTTAATCTCAACATCACAAAGGAGCTTTTACATTGATTGCATACAGAGGCGCAACTAAGACCTTTGATCATCTGAATGTAATTGCTGTTTCTAGAATGGATACTGTATCAAATATACTTTAGTTAACTACAATGCTATTTGTATTTAACACCACCGTTACCGCATGTGAAAAGTATTTCTAAACACAGGCCTCCCAATAGATTGCCTTGATTGGCAGACAAGTTGACAACCGCAGTTTTTATTTTTATTGTTGTCGCGCTACCATGTGACGTTTGTTTCATTGTGCGTCTCCTGTTTCAGTTTCCCTCTGCTTCTAACGACATCCATGGGTCGATATCTGGTAGTAGATATTCTTACACCGCCACTACAAGGTTAACATCCATTACACCGTTATATTTTTATATAGGATTAGGGTGACAAACGAGCGCACAATCCACCTGTTGGTAAGTGGTTGCTGCGGCCCATAGACATCTACATCTATCTTCGATTACGAATCAAAATGCAGATGCGTTGTCACCAGTGAGGACTAAGATGGAATGCCTCGTTTCCAGTAAAAAGGGTCTCCGGTTCTCTACACTCACCATACGAAACACAGCTGCATTAAGCTGCTATTTTACGCTGTTATTCTGTATATTATATTATATTTGTATTTAATATGTGTTAAATATTTTATGCAGTATTTTCTTAAATCACAACAATTTTCAATACAATACTCTATTGTACACCGAAGAAAGACAAAAACAAACAAATATTGAGGAACGAACAAAAGGCGGTCTTATTGCTACTTCGCAATCTATTCCAGACAACGCAGAAGAAGAAATAAATACAAATAAGAAAAGTATTAAAAGGTAGGGTGCAGTAAAATAAGAAAGGATACCAACTTAGGCACTAAAAAGACAACCTTCTTTAGGTAGATCAATAAGCATAAATAAGAGGAGGAAGAGAGAGGGGGTTAGGTAGACAAATAGTGTACTTTACGCTGTTTCTGAAACACATTTAAGGATTGGGCACTTTTAATCGACTGGGGTTAGGGGTTCCAAAGTCTTACTCCAAGGACAGAAAATGATTTGTCACAAAATATCGAGGTGTGCACAGGGCATGGAGGGAAATACTTTTCTTGGACCGTGAGGTGAAAAAGCCATGATATTATGCAGTATTATATTGCAAAGGTAAGCGTATTTTTATTATAATATTAATATATTTGTAGAAATACTACTATCACATTAAAATTTTCCTAAATTATTTCTTATCTACACATCCATCATCCTTCACAGTCTATACTGAACAAAGGTCTCTCCCATATATTGCCTCATAGGGGATTTTGCTGTAGATGCCCGGTAGGCGGGTAGGCAACTGCAGTTTTTTTTTAATAATATTGAATTGTTATTAGGAAACTGCTTCTGCCTATCTTCCGTTTCAATTTCCTTCCGTCGCCTCTTACGATACCCATGGGTCGATATGGGGTAGTGGATATTCTGACACCGCTATAACAATGATGTGGTTAGATCTGTTAAATATAACCCCAACGGTCCGCGAAATATGTTTAGTTGGTGCATGCTCTCGGCGGAAAAACGTGGTTTTACTGGCAATAAAATGATGTGTCTCACCTAGTTTGTAGAGCACCTCCCACCCTCCCTCAATAGCGTGTACTATCCCCGTCACCATATTATGTACGTCGGTATTATCGACGGTGGTGTGTCTTTTCTAGTGTAGTAGTGTTGGGAGTAGTGGTGCGGGGAATAGTGGTGACGGTGCTCTTCAAACTAGGTGATACACAACGCGCTAGGTGATACATACGCGGATATATGCAAAGTAATTTTTGCCATATATAATATAATGGAATATAATGGATTTCCGCAAAGTAATGTCTGATTCCATCAATGAACATGTATTACATTTTCTTTGTGGTCAATTACGAATTACTACGTCAAGTGCTTTGAGACTTCATCACCTGACTGTCGAACGGGCGGACAGCACCACCGAAGCGATTTCTCAAGCTATTCATTTCGCTTATTTTAGCAAGAAATTCTAACACATCAACATCATCATTACAGCCCTTCACAAGTCCACTGCTGAACATAGGCCTCCCCCAAGGAATGCCACAAAGCACGGTCCTGAGCCACCTGCATCCATCGACTTCCTGCATATCTTACCAGGTCGTCACTCCATCTAGTGGGGGGACGCCCAACACTTCACCTGCAGGGAAGAGGCTGCCACTCGAGAACCTTTTTTCCCCATCGGTTGTCGGTTCTTCGAGCCGGCCGGCCCATTGCCACTTCAGCTTACTAATCCGTTGGACTATGTCGGTCACTCTGGTTCTACTGCGGATATCCTCATTTCTGAGTTTATCACGCAGAGAAACTCCGAGCATAGCCCTCTCCATAGCTCGCTGAGCGACTTTGAGCTTCCTAATCCGGCCAGCAGTGAAGGACCACGTCTCAGTTCCGTATGTCATCACAGGCAACACGCACTGGTTGTACAGTCTCGTTTTCAAGTTTTGAGATATACCTGACGAGAAGATGTGCCGTAATTTCCCGAACGCTGCCCAACCGAGTTGAATCCATCGATTTACCTCTCGGTCGAAGTTGGACTTACCTAGTCGGTCTATTTGTCCCAGGTAAACATACTCGTCAACAACTTCGAGCTTAGTGCTCCCAACAACTACCGGCATAACCCTAACACAACACAGCATTAATTTTCATTCTTTTGATTTAACATCGTATTTTATTCTGTTTTAATTCTCAAGGAAAGTTTTATTTAAATGGATTCACTTTCTTTGTGTTGCAGAGACGTCGATAAAATGCAATAAAGCTTTGTTATAATGTTGATGTCTATCGCTGTATTGCACTGTATGCTACGTGTTTCCCTTTCGAATTTTACTGTCGAAGATCATTCTTATTTACATATGCTAGCATTAAAGTTCAAGATTTTTATAACACATGATTTAACAAAAGGATTTACCAATAACCTTTACAGCCTATTAAAGTCCACTGCTGAACTCCCTTTCCCCATAAATTGCCTCATATGGCGGATATTTGCCATAGTTGCCACGCTGGGCAAGCGGGTTGGCAACCGCAGTTTTTTTTATTTTAATCGTTATTAGGAAGACGCTGCTGCCCATCTTTGATTTGTTTCCCTCTGTCGCCTCTTACGTCACCCACGGGATGATATGGGGTAGTGGATATTCTTACACCGCCACTGCACGGTACTTGATGAAGTACGAGATTAAAAACCATTATTCCACCATATGTTTCAAGACCTCTCTTCCTTCTCTTTCTACTTTTCTGGTAGACCAATTAAAACGGTTAGAACCTCTTATCTGTTTCTAAGCAGGAGGGTACTTGCAGTTGCGTTTTACTTTGAAATGAGCATTTTTCTTTAAATTTTCGAGTTTAATTTTTATACAAATCTACGCAAAGCTTACCTGATAGTAAGTGGATGCTGTGGTTTTTATTTTATAGGATAAGGGCGAGCGTACAGTCCACCTGGTGGTAAGTGGTTGGTGGCAGCTATTTCAAATATCCCCCTATGAGGCAAGTTATGTAATTTGCTTTAAAAAAAAAGTCCCGCTGGGTTTCTTGCTGGTTCTTCCCAGGACAGAGGTTTTTTTTTGAACCAGTGGTAAAGTAAAAAATGACTTTCAATAAGAATTACACATGTGATCTATATTGAATAAAAAATTATTCTATTCTATTCTATTCTATTCTATTCTATGGGGGATGTTTGTATTTTTTTAGTAGCGCTTTTTCGTTTCATCGAGTTTCAAATCACAACTGTTATAAATAAATTTTCACTTCAAAAATATGTTTTTCGTTTGTCAAATGAAATTTGAATTTCTTACGTCCGATAATAAAGGGTTTTCATTTCATTTACTTCGTACTACAATCATAAGATAGCTGCAGCGTAGTGAACACTACATTACAACTACAATTACCCTCGGTACAAATTTATTGTGTTCTGTGAGCGTGGTTCTACTACGTTAAAATAAACAAACCTACACCTGCGACTGACATTAAACGAATAAGGCTGCAGGTGTGTTGCAGGTTTGGGGCTGTAAGTCTGATGACTAATGTAGAGTGCCACAGTTCATTAGAATTAAATTATAAAGTAAATAATATTAAGGAAATTACAGTAAAAACAACCATCGTCATCATGGTCATTACAGCCGAAACAAGTCCACTGCTGAACATAGGAATTCATCAAAGAATTCCACAAAGCACGGTCCTGAGTCACTTGCATCCAACGTCTTCCTGCATATCTCACTAGGTCGTCGCTCCAGTGTTGCCGTGACCCTGCCAATATGCGGCGAAGGCGGTACACCATGAGATTTTAGACGGTGCGAGTCTGGCATATCGCGTCCTTGCTCTCACGAGGCGGTTATGCGTAGGCATTTTACCATGTAAATAATAAAAGGTCGTCACTCCTGTCAATATACTCCCAGAGGTTATTTTTGCTGTATATCCTAGACCACCAACGTTATGTTACCACACCGTTATTCCCAAGGCGTTATATCTAACAATCCACGCATGAGAATCCACCGGAAAAACTAGTATATAACAAAATGTAAGTTAACTTTGTTAGATATCCTTTGAAATAATTGTAGTAAAACAATAAACGATATCATTTAAAATAAGTATGTCGTTTGTTAATAGTACATTTAATCGCAACCCGCTGCCGCGGTTTTGACTTTTACGTTAAATGGAAAAGGGTGGCTCACAATTAAACGCCTACCGTAGAATACTTTAAAAAGGCTTTCAGTACAGGGCTGCCAAAAATACTTACTTAATGTATAAAAATAATTTATAAAATTGAAGTTTCTCTTTGTAATGTCAAAAAACTAAGAAATGTATACGATACTAATCTACAAAAATACAATTTTTATAATTTTTGTCTGTCTTTCTGTTGAACTGTCTGTGTGTCTGTTGTTCCGGCTAATCTCCGGAATGGCTTGACCGATTTTGACTTTCACTGGCACATAGCTGATGTTATAAGGTGTAACTTAATCTAATTTTACTTTAAAAAAGAATAAGGATGCCGCGCAAACAAAAACCTATTGAAACCAATCGGATGAAGTCGCGGGGAACAGCTAGTCTCAAAAATAAATCGATAACTTGAATAAATAAATAAGCTTCCTTCATAAGCGGCATCTTTTGTTTATATTTTATTTTTAAATTTGTCGGATAATGAACGAAATACTAAATTTTCATCATCACCATTGACTTATATCTACCATTGTGTCTACTTCCAAATTTTGTCGGTTCCAGCACATGTATTGGAAATAATATGTCGCAATTATGTCCTTATTTGACAACATAATGTTTATGTAAAGGCTAACGTGCGTTGTATTTCCGAAATTTTTATGTTTTTCACAAATAAAGACTTCCTAATTACAGTATTACGACTTCGTAAGCGAAACCATTCTAAACGACCTGCTTGTAATAGAATACAGTTAAATAGAATAGGATAGAATAGAAAATAACGGAACTGAACAGAACATGACAACACAGAATAGAATGGAATAAAGTATAACAAAGTAATTTTTAATTAAGAAAGATTACACACAGTTAGTCGTATGAGAAAGCTCAATTTCGTTTAGCGAACCATGAAGCGCACCTAGCTTGGGTAATATAAAATTTCTTTCGTCTTCTGACATTGTAGGCGAAACCATTCCAAAAGACTGGCTTGTAATGGAATAGAACAGAATGGAATAGAATGAAATGGAGTGGAATGTAAAGGAATTGAATAGAACGGAATAGAATGTAATATAATGGAATAAAAACAAAATAGATTAGAATGGAATAGAATGTAAAGAATAAATAAGAATTTTATAGAATATAATAGAACAGAACAGAACATCAAACAGAACCATTCATGCTGCACCGTAATTAAGTTCATTTTCGTTTTAAAATATATTATAAATAAAATCTACATCATAATATATCCACCATGTGTGAGGGCTATTTCCATAAATAATAATTAAGTTGTAACGAATTAATCATAAAAAAAATTACGGTGATGCAACCCTGACCGAATGTCCGACTGACTGCTTAAAGCTCTGGCAGGCCACTTGACATGAGCGAAATACATACAACATAAGAGTCGTTAACAACCCTCCTCTTTCAAACCGTTGCCTGAAATCATAATGGGTATATAATGAATGGAAACAAAAATGTGTTTCATCACATAAGAACTTCTATGTTTATAGTAAAATAATCTATTTAAAACAGCATATATATATAGCTATATATACATAGCAGTTTTAATATCACCTCACATGTTATAATTCACCCACCCATGGGCAGATAGATACTTTGGCGCCGCCCGCAGAAGCACTTCTTTTTTATTTCTTACTAATAAAACTAATTACCGTGTAGTGGCGGTGTGAGAATATCCACTATCGGTTATCATCACGTGGGTGTCGTAAGAGGTGACAGAGGGAAACAAATCAGGAGATGGCAAATTAGGAGATGGGGAACAGCGTCTTCCTAATAAAGATAAAAAAAAACTAGTTGTCAACCCGCTTGCCAAGTGTGGCAACTATGGCAAATATCACCCCTATGAGGTGATCTATGGGGGAGGCCAGGGGTCAGCAGCCTAGAGGGAAGCCAGTCGACCGAGCTGGTTAATAAATGTTGGTTCTCTGCACGTCCGTCAGCGGCGCTGCCAAGTCCATCCAACGATCGAATGTGCAGCGGTGGACTTTAATACGCTCTAATTTCGTTAAGGTATAATTAATACCAAGTCACACTCATTCAATTCATTCATTCTTCATTACGGAATAGGTAGCTGAAGTAGCAATGGGCCGGTCACATACCATGTACTCGAGTGGCAGCCTCGTACCAGTAAGCGAAGTAGGGCGGCATTAGATGGAGTTATGACCTGGTAAGTAATGCTGAAGATCGATTGACGCAAGTGGCTTGGGACCGTGCTTTGTGGGACTCCTTCGGGGAGACTAAGCTCAAGCAAGGCTCAGCATTGGACTTGTGAAGGGCTGTAATGATGATGATGATCATTCACTACAGCCCATTGAAAGTCCACTGCAGAACCTCTTAGGCTTTCCTGAACCCACTCCGAGTTGGCTTAGCAAACCCTCATCGTATGTGTCCTTTCCCCTTACCGCTGCAGCTGAGGTAAAATCACAGGGGGAGAGGGATGTCGGTATTGCGAGGCGCCGCTGTCGCTACCCTCCGCGTCTGAGTCTTGTTTGGCGGCGGAGCCTCGACCAGATCCGTCGCTGGGTTTAGGAAAACTGATGCTTCTGAGCCCTCGTTTTTTCCTGCCCCATGGCCTCCGCGTATCGGGTGGGAAGGTCCGTATTGCAGGTGGAGTTAGAAGCCGCGGAGGAAGGCGCACCTTGTGCTCCTGGTGCACCTTATCTGAGAAGGAGATGGGGGAGAAGTAGTCCTCTGTACTGCCACGAGGCAGCCGGTGTTGGTAGCGCCGCGGATGTGTGCGAAACCGTAGGATCGCCAGTATGTAGCGAGGGTGGAAAACCATGAGGTTTTAGTCGGTGCGAGTCGGGCATAGCTCGCCATTGCCCCCGCAAGGCGAGTATGCCTAGACATTTCCGGGTATAGAAAAAGGGGATGAGCTTCTGCAAATGTATTTTATATTATTTTGAGTTGTAATTAAGATAATAGAGTTAATGGGGCTCTACACGCTATTATGAAGAGTCAGAATGTGTCAAAGAAGGCACGTGTGGCAATTCATAATGCTGTGTTAGTCCCTACTTTAATGTATAGTAGTGAAAGTTGGGTATGGCAGAAGAAGCATGAGAGTAGAATAAATGCTGTAGAAATGCGATCATTGAGGAGTATGCTAGGGCTGAATCTGAATGAAAGGGTGAGAAATAGTAGAGTGACAAAAGTAAATTTATGTTGCAGAAGTGAACGGCAGAGTCGGGAAGGGAAGCCCTAGATGAATGTTTATCGACCAAATCGGCGATACATTGAAAATGGGCCAGATTAGGAGTACCCTTAACCGACGAGCGTGTATGCGTAAATATATGGATGTAAAGGAGGCGAGAGAGGTGTGTCAGGATCGCGCCAAATGGAAGTCCGTAGTCTCTGCCTAGCCCTCTGGGTGACAGGCGTGAGTGTTTGTATTGTATTGTTATTAAGAATATTTTGTAGCGCATCTCGGCATCTCATGTTTCAGTTTTCCTCTGTCTCCTCTTACCCACAGTATGTCATGTAGCAGTTGGTTCTATTACGCCGCCATTACATGCTCAATATGATTATAGCTAAAAAAAAAATACTCAATGAAAAGGGAGCTTCACTGAAGCAAAAGTAAATATTTCTTTGTAACAAATGTTACATTATAAAAATTGTGCCCGCGCTGCATATAAATAACATTATAGCCTCATGCCCAAAATTAAAACTAATGTTGACAAATGGAACTAAAGATCAGCAATTTGTCACTTAAATCTTTTCTTTCCCCTACTTCCTCTATAAAAATGTCTTATCTATGCATGTCATGCTTACAGCTATTAGCATATTCTTTTTCATTATCTTCACTAATGTGATAAAATCAGAGAGTATTTGTGTTAACATTCACGTGAGTACAATGCACAGTGGTAGAGCCAAGTGGCGGCATTTGCTGTCGCACGGATGGGCCGGCTCCAACCGGGGTGGTACCACGACCTCACAGAATACCAGCGTGAAGTAGAGGTTTACCTCTGCGTTTCGCTTGGTGAGTGCAGGTGGCCGGAGGCCCTTTTTACTGGAAATGAGGCATTCCATCTTAGTCCTCACAGGTGACAACGCATCTGCATTTTGATTCGCAAACGAGGATAGATGTAGATGTCTATGGGCCGCAGCAACCACTTACCATCAGGTGGACTGTGTGCTCGTTTGTCACCCTTATCCTATAAAAAAAAATGATTTGATTTTTTTTACTACTTTTTATTATAATTTTACCTTAGCACTCAATTTCTTCTGTGCTTCGAAGGCTTTATATCTCTTCTTTACATAGTTTAAAACAAAGTCGCTTCCCGCCATCTTTACGCTTAGATCTTTTAACTAACTTAAACCATATAGGGCCCATTCAAGCCCCTATATGGTTTAAGCCACGCAAAGAATTTTGATTCAGTTTTTCACATAGAGATAATATAGATAGAGTAGGGAAGCCAGCCGCAAATGTGACTTCTCGTTAGAAAGAGAGAGAAGATCAAGATTGCTATCTGTCTCTCTCTAACGACGCATGTTGTCAAGCTAACCTAACATGACAAAATAATACCACGCATATATATATATACAATACTGTTGTTGTTAGAGAAGGACAGACAGCAACTCTCATCTTCTATCTCTTTCTAACAGCGCGTCAGTTCCACTTGCAGAAAAGCATATGGCTTCTCCACTCTATCTATATTATCTCTATGGTTTTTCATCAATAGACAGAATTGTTTAAGATAATGGTTTATAATATGTATTAAATACATATTATCTCTACAATTTATAAAACAAAGTCGCTTCCCGCCGTCTGTATGCTTAGATCTTTTAAAATACGCAACGAATTTTGACTCGGTTTTCATCAATAGAGCGAATGATTTAATAAATAGGTTTGTATGTATAATACATGCATTTTATATCGTCGCCTTGGAGGGCAATGGAGCTAACCCACAATTTTTGCGAAATGGAGTTAAGTGCATTAACGTACTGAGAAAGAACCATAGTTTATATTAGCCAATACATGTAACTGATATCATAACTGTAAGCAGGTTTTTTTTAAATTGCCAATAAATTTAAGTGTAGTTTCAATAAGAGTCAAAAATTCTATGCCGCTTAGATTTATTGTGATGACAAGGTTACAAGTCATAGTTAAAGTAATAATTCAGTGGTCAATAGTTGTAAGAGCTCATAGAACTCTTGACCACCAAAATTATGTCTTCATAATATCTACTGTATTATAGATTATTGTGATTTGTCATTTTTTATCCAATCCCGATTTTATTTGGGAACATTTTAATTGGCAGAGAAAAATCATGTTTATTGCTGTTAACCAATCCACATTCTGTATTTCTACGAGTTTGTGCGTGCATTGTTTAGTTTGGTTTGATAGTGAGTCGGTGATTTGTGCAAAATAACAATAATGATCTACTATATTAATAATATAAACCACTTAAATAATTGAGAGTTCATTATGATTTCTAGCAATTGATGTGCATATAATATAAATATATATATATTATTTTATCATTATTCAGTGTGTGGTTAATATTATTATCATGAATTTATCGCGAGGACAGAAGATGGTTGCGGCGGTTTTTGATCTATACAAACAAAACAATCAAGGTATGTACATACTTATGTTTTTATTAATAGACATCTAATTATTTTAAAATACTACTAGGTGACATTCAAACATAACACAACTTTCATAATTCGTTTTCGATCAATCAATCTAAAAGACATTCCAAACGATTTATGCGGGGCGGGGTGTCGGGCGCGACTCACGTGTTTCTTATTTATCTGCTTTTTTTTTGTATTAAATGTAACTTTCTAGATGATTATAATATGGAACCATTCTAGAAGATTTTAAATATCAGAGTAGAGGGTTTTTTTTTGATTAAATTGAAGGATTAAACCCAATTTTGTCAGGTGTATAGTGTACAAACTTGTACTATCAACAAAAAGGTACTGGGGTGTTATTTAGCGCGGTCTCGTGGTAGATATTGGAGCAACTTAGTGCTACCTGCATTTAATTTTAATTTTATTGTTTTAGTTTTTGAAGAAAATGAAGAAAATTCGTATCATGTACTTCAATCTGTGCCTCCAACAGTTGAGACAACCGATGGTTCTAGTGTTTCACTCACAGAACAAACACGTAAATATACTTACAACTTTATTGTTTTTATTTAGGTAATTTAGCCATAAAGATTCTTTTCATTTAGAATTGTATCAACTGCCCTCGTCTTGCTGCCCTAGGCAAGCGCTCATGACGAGTGAAGCGGTTGGTGACCCTGCGCATTGTGTCCCTTGTACCCTTGATAGTCACTGGCGTTTTAACGTTGAATTCACAAACGAGATATTGTAAAATATTGCTATATTTATATAGATATACATACCCAAATTTGATTTTAATTTTTATTGTTTTAGTATTTGAAGACAATGACGAAAACTCGTATCATGTACTTCAAACTGTGCCTCCAGCAGTTGAGACAACAGATGGTTCTAGTACACTCAGAGAACAAACAGGTTAATATAGTTATGTAATACGATCTAGGGTAATCTAGCCATAAATTTTCTTTCAAATCTAGAATTTTAGTAACTGTATTTATTTGTTGTAGAATTTACAAAGTTTGTAGGAATTTTTGAATCTTGGTGTAGCTCAAACGTGGTAGAGCCATGCTACAGCTATATTATTAGTATAGTTGTAGCACGAATGGGTCGGCTCGACCGGGTAAGGACCACTCTCTCATAGAATACCAGCTTAAAATAGCAGCTTAACACTGCTGTGTTTCGTGTGGTGAGTGGAGAGAACCGGAGACCCTTTTTACTGGAAACGAGGCATCTTAGTCCTTACGGGTGATAACGCATCTGCATTTTGATTCGCAAACGAGGATAGATGATGTCTATGGGCCACAGCAATCACTTACCATCAGGTGGACTGTGTGCTCGTTTGTCACCCTATCCTATATAAAAAAGCTTGCCAGACTTATTTTCAGGTAAAAATAATAATGCTCTTTCTGGACATGGTTATAATTTTTCTTGTTTATACTTTCAGGTTCTATAGTTGATCGCAATCCTTACTTTACCTCTGATTCTGAAAACGATACAATGTACCACCCTGTAACGAGAGTTTCGGAGACCTCTACCTCTGAAAATATATCTAACAGTTCTGAAGAAGACAATGAAGTCCTATGGAGTAAATACATTCGAAAACACGTCACCTCTACAAGTAAAAAAGTAGACTCCGACACTTTGACAAGAAAACGTCAAAGAAATCCACTTAAGTGGAAACGTAATACTCAAAAAACTTTAAGGCTAGCTGGAAAGGAATATACAACAAGATCAGGAAATAAAATAGGTATTAAAAAAGTTAAAGATATATCGTGTAAGTGCCATTACAATTGTAACTTTAAATTTTCATTACAATAAAGAGAAAATCTTCTACAAGAATATTTATCTTTGAAATCTGAACATGCAAGATGGTGTTTCATAGGTAAGTGTGTGCTACGTGTACCTGTCAAACGAACCTACAAAGAAAATCAAAGTAGACGTAAAAACACGTTGGTATATAGCCTGTTTAGAGATAGCCAAAGTTTCCAAGTATGCAAGTCATTTTTTTTGACTACTTTTAATATATCTGCGAAGAAAGTTGAGACAGCTTTAAGTAAATTGACACCATCTGGAGTTACTGAACCAGATATGAGAGGGAAGAAAGAACCACCCAACAAGAAATCAGATGTAGTTAAAGATATAATTAGAGACCACATTAAGTCTTTACCTACTGTGTCTTCACATTATTGTCGTAGTACGACGAAGAGAGAATATTTGCCTTCAGGTTTAAGCGAAAACCGTTTGTACTTAGACTATGTAGAGTATTGTAAAGAACGTCAAGTTGTACCTGAGAAGGCCAGTTTTTACAAATTTATTTTTACCAACGAATTTAATTATGGTTTCCATCGCCCTAAGAAGGATCAATGTGACCATTGTATTCAATTTAAGAATAGGCCAGAGCATGAGCAGCAACTTCATAAAGAAGAGTATGATTTGCATATTATTCGTAAAAACGAAGCAAGAAAGCATAAAGTTCTTGACAAAAATCGTACCAAAGTAGATTCTGGCTTTATTGCCTTTGCTATGGACCTGGAAAAACTACTATTAGCTCCAAACTTACAGGCTGGTCAGGTGTATTATAAAAGAAAGTTAAAGATTTACAATTTTACATTGTATAATTTAGGAGATTCTGAGGCTACAAATTATATGTGGCATGAAGGAGTAGGTACTAAAGGTGCATCGGAGATAGCCACTTGCATTTGGATGCATTTATCGTCATTGGCTCCTGAGATAAAAGAAATAACTTTATTTTCTGATACTGCTTCTGGCCAGAATCGGAACACTATTATTGCCGCAATGTTTTTACATGCAGTAACAGTTTTGCCAATCCAAACCATTAATCAAAAGTTTATGGAGTCTGGACATTCAGAGATGGAATGCGATAGTGTACACTCTGCAGTTGAAAACAGAGGGAGGCATGTAGATATCTATACACCAGAAGGCTGGTACACTGTCGCACGTACGGCTAAAACAACAAAGCCATATTACAAGATCAAAGAGTTGACATATTCAGATTTTATTGACTTTAAGTCGTACAGTAACAAAGTTATCACAAATAAAAATAAAACAGATACTGGTGACAATATGAACTGGCTGTTATTAAAATGGATACAATATCGAAAAGAAAGTCCTAAAATTATATTTTTCAAGAACCAATTATCAGAAGAAAATTTTAAATCTTTACCTATACAGCGCAAAGCTCTACGCAAATCTACTATGACACCATGTTGCGATTTACAGAAGCTCTATAACAAAAAGCTTAAGATCTCTGCCAATAAACTTAAAGATCTGAAGGATCTCTGCGCAAAAGGTACCATACCTTCGGTGTATCATGATTTTTATAACGATCTGGAAGAAGGACTAATTAGTGACAACTCAGAAAGTGAATAATTTATTTTAACTTCCTCATTTTTCTACATTACTTTTTAATTGTTAATTTGATTTATTTTCCTTTAATAAAAGTAAATGAACAATTAATTATTATGTATTTATTTTTAAACACTCCACTCCGCTTGCGCGTTTTTATCTATTTAGATTGATATGTCATCGGAATAAAAAGTCAATAAGGCAAGAGAGTTAAGTGACATACACCTCGTAATATGAGTATTACATTGTAAATAAAATGGTAGTCAATAGGTCTAAGCCACATAACTTTTAAACCATGATGTTTTGATATTTTTTAATTATAGCATTCAATGGTAACACGTTTTAATAATCTAAGGTAAAAATTTGAACTCTCTACTAAAATATGACGCTGATTTATGTTAAAATAACTGTTCTTACTCGCATCATTTAGTTTTTAAACGTCCATAACTCAGAAGTGTAGTTCTGTGGAATAGCTCCATTACCTTCCAAGGCGACGATATATTATATAATACTTCTGCCCGTGTGTATGTGACTGAACTCCACCTAAACGGCTGGACCGATTTTGATGAAATTTTGTGTATGATTAAGTTGATTAGAAAATAGTATAGATTAACAATTGGACCCGGCAGATGACGTTGTTGTCGAGATCCAGAAATCAACCGTGCGAAGTTGTGGCGAAACGCTAGTTTAAAACATAAATTGCCCATTAAAAACATCTAGCTTCTAAACAATATGTATAAATCATATTAATACTTTTTTGTTTGGGAATCGGGCTCGCGACCCCTACTCTGGTCATAAATAATGTTACAATTTAAAAAAATATTTTTATTCCGAATTCAAATTCGAAAAGCGTTTATTATGCCTAAAACACTTCGATCGATCTTTACTGCTATTACACGTAGTATTTTCCCTGTGTGGTTTATTGTGGACCTTTGCACAAAGTGTATTTGGAGCAGTCACTCATTTTCAAGGCTTTAAAAGCAAGATATAAATCTTACTTCTGTGTGTCGCACTATCAATAGGTATATCAACAATACCTCTGTTGAAGACCATATAAGACCGTTGCGACCTCATGCTGCTACGATTAGACGTGCTATGAACATTATTAAAGACTGAACCCGTCGAAAACTTTCAAGGAAAAAAAAGTCGTTTCAAATGAAGATTTTCGCTAGGGTCCTGTCGCGGACTCACTCCTCTCGATTCGAACCGAAATACAATGTCGTTAGCTAAATTTTAGTGGCATTTTACATGTAGGTGTGATATTTATCGCCTTTAATGAAAATACTATTTTACCGCTTTCAGGGCATATATGTCTTACAAAAAATCGTGGACACTTCACGACTTCTGTAAATTGCATAGTAGGTAACTAGTAATACTGTAAATGCACATTATAGGTATTGAATTCACCAACCACCACCAATAGCACAGCAATGGAAGTAGTCGGTATAACAAATAAACCGAAAGAGAAGGGCGAGTGTTATGGAACATATTACTATCAAGAAATTGAGTTTGGGTATTAAGATACCAACCATTAAATTGGAAGTTGGGTATTAAGATACCACCATTAAATTGGAAGTTGGGTATTAAAATACCACCATTAAATTGGAAGTTGGGTATTAAGCTACCACCATTAAATTGGAAGTTGGGTATTAAGATACCACCATTAAATTGGAAGTTGGGTATTAAGATACCACCATTAAATTGGAAGTCGGGTATTAAGATACCACCATTAAATAGGAAGTTGGGTATTAAGATACCACCATTAAATTGGAAGTTGGGTATTAAGATACCACCATTAAATTGGACTTTGGGTACTAAGTTACTGCCATTAAATTGGACTTTGGGTATTAAAATATTATGCATTAAATTGGAAATAAAAATATAAGAAACTGTTTCAGTTTGCCCATAAAATAATAATAATAATAATACCGCTATCAGTTTTAATGTGATAGCACATCTCTGGCTATAAGGTGTGAAAAATGGAAAAGGTCTAATCTATCTGGACGCAGCTGAAGTTATATCAGCACTCAATAAACGAGCTATGCTATTGCATTTTGGTGGCTCTGGGTTACAAAAAATATTCTACAATTTACCGGGTGTCAGTGTCGAGTCATCAGAAACCGTTGATGTATTTAAAGTAGCCATAAAAAAACTCTACGAGTATTTTCAACCTAAACGGAGCAAAGTTTATGAGCGGCATGTTTTTCGATTGCTAAAACAGGAAAAAGGAGAAAAATTTGAGAAGTTTTTGATAAGATTGCGTCAACAGGCCGAAAAGTGTGCATTCGAAAAGCAAGATGATCATCTCATAGATCAAATTGCGGAAAAGTGTAATTCTTACAAAACGTGGGAAGAGTTAACAAGCAAAAAAGTATATGTTTTTAATCAAATGTCTTAGACCAGACAAGACAGTATTAGCATATAGTAGTAACTCTCCTTTGGCAATAGAGGGTTCATTTGAAACTATACTCGAATTCGGTGGACGAAAGGAACATACAACCATTTACGTGATTTCGGGGGGTACTAGAGACCTGTTGGGTAAGAACACAGCAGTCCGTCTAGGTGTCTTAAAACTTGGTATCGGGATAAATCAAGTGGAGAGTACCGATCCCCATTAAAGAGAAGGTTGCAATCAAAATTAAGGAATCACTAAACAGTGATATAATTGAAGAAGTGCAAGGCCCGTCTAACTGGTTGGTCCGTCTAATTGGTTTCACCAATGTTCCAATCATAAAAGAAAATGGTGAACTACGTTTGTGCGTAGATATGAGATGTACGAACGCCGCTATATCGCGAGAAAACCACCCCCTGTCTACTATGGACCATATTTGCCTAAAATGAAGAAAGCTAAATATTTTAACAAATTAGACATAAAACAATGCCTTCCATCAAGCGGAAATTCACTCTGAATCCAGACACATAACGACTTTTATAACCCCCAAAAGATTATATAGATATAAAAGAATAATGCTTGGAATTACCTGTGCTTCCGAGATTTTTCAGAAGATCATTGAAAGGATGCTGATAAACTGTGAAGGGGTCGTCAATTTTATTGGTGATATCCTGGTATTCGGAAACAGTGAAGAAGAACATGGCGCATGACTAAAGAAAGTTCTACAGGTACTTAGTAAAAACAACGCTGTGCTGAATAGCAATAAATGCATATATAAAACGCAGGATGTGAACTTTCTGGGACACAGGCTTACACATGAAGGAGTAAACCCTTCAACAAGTATGTTGAGAGCATTATGAAATTTAGGGTCCCAAAGACCATAGAAGAACTCCAAAGTATTTTAGGACTCTTAAACTACATAAACAAATGGATACCTAACTTGGCCGCCATGACAGAACTTCTGAAGCACCTGCTAAGACAGAAGATGAGCAAAAGGAAGAGCTTGGAAAAACAATGGTCTGGGGAACAAGATAAAGCATTCCAAAAAACTCAAACGGATGCTCACGGAAATACAGATTTTAGGGTATTATGACGTCAGAGATGCAAGACAGGTGATAGCAGATTCTAGCCCTGTCGGACTTGGTGCTGTCCTTGTACAAAATGATACAAATGTCCTTAGAATTATTGCCTATGGTAATCGAACTTTGACAGACTGCGAGCGCAGGTATAGCCAAACGGAAAAAGAGGCACTAGCATTAGTTTGGGGGGGTCGAACATTAATATTTTTTTTATTTGGAAAGCCTTTTGATTTAGTAACTGACCACAAGCCGCTAGAGATATTGTTCGGGTCTAAGTCAAAACCATGTGCGAGGATTGAACGATGGGTACTGAGGCTATAGTCTTATTCATTCAAGGTTGTATACAAGCCAGGAAAACAAATATAGCTGATCCCTTGTCACGATCATGTAACTATCCTGATAACCCACCAAAAGGAAAAGACCAGCATGTGTACCAAATAGTGGAAAATTCTAGACCAATTGCTATACCAATGAGTACCATTGTAGCATATTCAGAAAAAGACCAAGAGATTTACAAAGTGAAAAAGGTGTCTATCAGAACGACTGGGACGATTCAATTAAGAGTTACAAATTTTTTGAAAACGAGTTGTTTCCACGATAGCATTCTACTTCGTGGAAATAAAATTGTAATACCACAGCAACTCTTCAAGAGTGTATTAGATGCTGCATAGGAGGGTCATCCAGGTATCGTAGCGATGAAGGGACGCTTGAGATCAAAGGTATGGTGGCCCCGTATCGATAAAGACGTAGAACAATTAGTAAAGGCCTGTAAAATTTGTACATTAGTGGGTTTGCCAAACCCACCTGCACCAATGAAGATACGAGAGTTGCCTGCAGCTCCATGGATAAATGTAACAATGGATCTATTGGGACCATTGCCAAGTAATGAGTATCTGTTAGTAGTGGTCGACTACTATAGTCGATACAAAGAAGTAAAAAATAACAAAAACATCACAAGCTTACAGATTATTAAAATGGTAAAAGAAATGTTCAGTAGACTTGGTTATCCTATATCTATCACCGCAGACAATGGCAAGCAGTTCGTTAGTGAAGAGTTTCGATCTTTCTTTAAAGAATGTAACATTAAGTTATTTAGTACTGTACCATTTTGGCCTCAAATGACAGGCGAAGTTGAAAGACAAAACAGAGATATTTTGAAACGTCTTCGTATCAGTCAGATCGAGAGGAAGGATTTAAACGAATGTTTGTGGGAGTATCTTCTAATTTATAACAGCACCCCTCCTTACAGTTACCGGGAGGTTACCGTCTGAACTGTTTTTCAACGAAAAAGTAGGGATAAAATTCCATTAATAGGTGAAATAAATTACAGGCAATCATTTAGATTCAGATATCAGGGATAGAGATAAAATACAAAAAAAAATCTTGATAAGAAAGAGATGTAGTGTTTGCACAAATACACAAACATACATTTATATATAAGTCACAGTCTCGAGCGCACCGCGTCAGTTACACGAGAGCCTCGGGCGAGAGTGGACGTGTTAGTTAAGTGCGTGCCGAGCCTGTGTTACACTACAGTGATTAGAGAAGATAGCAGACAATACACCAGGACAGAGTTTTTTTCGAACCAGTGGCAATTAAAAAAAAGAGTGACTTTTTTAAATTTATTATTATAAAGAACTTTGTGGCTGAGCGACCACATCGTTCCGTTTTGTCTACAATTACATAATCACTACAATCGAATATAAAATTAAACATAAAATCTATTATATTAACAATAGATGTGTAAGGAACAGGTGCGACTATAAGTGAACACACCTAAGAAATAAGTGGAATCATAAACAGCCCCACCTATTCCCTACACAGAATCAAGTCTGCTTGACCAGCATTTAGCCTCCTCCGAC
Organism: Parnassius glacialis; assembly: GCA_033319125.1. Taxonomy (NCBI): domain Eukaryota; kingdom Metazoa; phylum Arthropoda; class Insecta; order Lepidoptera; family Papilionidae; genus Parnassius; species Parnassius glacialis. The sequence goes on from JAVANC010000008.1 coordinate 2,584,561, forward strand.
ATTGGAATAAGCTGTACTGTTCAAGGTGCCAACCTGAAAATTCGTATCACTACCAAAACATAACCTTCTAATTGCTTCATTTCGGTCACATTCCATCAAAATATGTTGAAAATTTTCTATTCCGCATAGGTCGCAATTTGATGATGGCACTTTTTTCATTAAAAAAGCAAACTTATTCGATGGAATAAGTCCCGAGCGTAATCTAAGAATAGACCTTATGTAGTTTCTATTTAGTGGACTATCTATCCACGAATTACAGGTTATTTGTGGCTGATTGTTCGATACCAGATATCCTTCTCGCGTGATATTTCGTCAAAATGTTCTTGCCATAACTCTCTGCAATGATCTTTTACATGTTTAATGTGGTCAGAAAAAAGAGGTACCATTAACGGTATCCCGTCGACAACTGCCTGTTTTGCTAACTAGAGTGACTTCCAATAAGTATTATTTATAATCTATATTGAATAAAAAAAGTTTCTGTTCTGTTCTGTTCTATTATTGATAAAATTCCAATCAGGTTCATAACGTACAAGTTGTGACATTCATTAGTAATGCCAAAGAAAATATACACTACGCGAAGTAATGCGGCCAAGTTAATTAAAAATATGTATTAATAGATTTCGTTTTTTCTTTTATTCTGGATTTACTTGTAATGCAGAGCTGGTTAGTGATGATGTTAGTGCTGTTAGGCTTTTTGGCTTTTATAGCTTCATCGGACTCTGGGCTGTTAAAAGGCACAGAGTACACACATAGGAGAGTTATCTAACTGCCGTCCGAACAGGGCAGTAATGCAGGGTGTTATAGTATGTTACAAATAGTACTAGTTCAAGTATGTCAGTTGTAAGCGACATATAGCAACTATACTAAATATCATACCTCACTTATACGACCTATTTGCTATTCGACTAATGGGGCTTTGGCAACTGAGTGAGCAATGGCCGCATGGAGGAATATATATTTTTAAATGACTAAGCAAAATTTAGACAGTTGCACTACAGCAGCACCTAGCACTGTGGTGGAATTGGTGCTGCTGAGAATTTTGAATTTAGAATTTTTTCAGTAGAAAATGCCTCGGTACCGTGTACCGTGTGGCATTCTATACGATGCGTTCCATTTCACTCCTAAGGCGTGACAACGCATTTGCATTTTTATTCTTAATATAATTAATTGAGGATAAATGTAGATGTCCATGGCATTCACTTTACCATCAGGTGGACTGTGTGCGCTGACGCTGCTGCCCATCTACTGATTTGTTTCCCTCTGTCGCTTCTTACGACGCTTACGGTATGATTGAGGTAGTGGACATTTTTATACCGCCATTACGCGGTATTTATAAATGTTACAAATAAATTAAAGTTAATTAAATAAAACATACATTGTTTACTTTCATACTACCAATATTATGTGGCCCATAAACATCTACATTTACCCTCAATTAAGAATCAAAATGCAGATGCGTTCACACGCCTGAGCACTATGATGGAGTGCCTTGTTTCCAGTAAAAAGGGTCTCCGGTTCTCTACACTCACCATATGAAACGCAGCAGCATTAAGTTGCTATTTTACGCTGGTATTCTGTGAGAGCTTGGTCGCACCCCGGTCGAGCCGACCCATTCGTGCTACAACGATAATATAGCTGCAGCATGGCTCCACCACGTAACAAAAAAAATATATATATTAATGTAAAGTTAAAAGTGATATACAGCTTGCTTAATATACATATTTATCGATCGGTCGATTATATAGTCGAATTTCGACCCCTGGGCCACCACTAGATAATATTATTACACATAGATTAATTAATATAGACAAACAGCACGCACAATGTTCGCTCCAATGGAAATAAAATGTCAAGCCGGTCATGCACACATACAGTTTTATTTTTCAAAGAGTAGCCAAATTTTTAACTCAAGTTCAAATATATAAATAATGATAAGCCGTTATTGCAATTTTTGAAAATAAGAGCAAATAAGGCTTCTATTTTTATTTAAAATTATTCCAAATTTAATGATAGTTTTTTTTATAGGATTAGTGTGACTAACGAGCACACATTCCACCTGATAGTAAGTGGTTGCTGCGGCCCATAGACATCTACATCTATCCTATATTACAAATCAAAATGTAGATGCGTTGTCACCCGTGAGGAATAAGATGGAATGCCTCATTATCAGTAAAAAGGGCCTCCGGCCACCTGCACTCACCAAGCGAAACGCAGAGGTAAACCTCTACTTCACGCTGGTTTTCTGTGAGGTCGTGGTACCACCCCGGTTCGAGCCGGCCCATCCGTGCGACAGCAAAAGCTGCCGCGTGGCTCTACCACTATTAAACAACGTTTATGCCTACTGATCGTCCCTTACAAATGTATACGTGCGCATTAAAATCAGTTAAAATAATGCATTAACACGTATTTTCAATTTAAAAGATAAGGACAGAATGTTTAAGATTTTTTTAATAAATTTTTCTTCAATATTATTTGACTATATTAATTGTTCTGAACCTTCTCTGCAAATTTGGCCGGTTATTGCAAAATAACCGTGTATATCTGTGTTTATTTTCATCATATATTCTTGATTTTAGTGATACGACTCTGTGGGTAGTGGATGGGTTACCGAAATGTTGTGTATATGTTTGACATGTGTACGACATATTGGTGTCGTGTCGGTCAATGAAAATGAAAAAGGTCGCTCCAAAATTTTCTCTATATCAGTGACGTTAAATCGTTATTACCTCTGCTTTATCCGGGGAGTAATACAAAAATACTCAAACGATATTCAATTTTATGAAGCCGTTAAGTCTCGTGCTGTCTCTATCACTTTAAGTCAAAGTGACTGTGCCATCAAGAGACTTAATGGGGTCTTAAAATTGAGTACCTTTTGAGTATTTGATGTTAGGAGTATTGTCAAAGACGATATTTACCGATGCGTGTATTAGTTAGGGGCAATGAAACCACATAAAATTTGCAAATCTAATTTCATATAAATATGTATTTTTTATGAATACTGAATCTAATGATTTCTTATATTTACGCGAACACTACACATTGAATAAAACTGTTTTTTTACGGATTTTATCGCGTTTATTTTATTATTTTTATTCCCGACGTTTCGAGTGCTTTTCAGCAACCCATGGTCATTATCGCGTTTATTTTATTATTTTTATTCCCGACGTTTCGAGTGCTTTTCAGCAACCCATGGTGTCACCCCCGTGACCAAGGGTTGCTGAAAAGCACTCGAAACGTCGGGAATAAAAATAATAAAATAAACGCGATAAAATCCGTAAAAAACAGTTTTATTCAAAATACTGAATCTAACAACGCACTTAACGGGAATCGCAGGGTTTTTGTTACATGTTGTATATATCCCATAAGCATAGAGGGAATGGACTGTGCGTTCCGTTATTCAGTTGTGCAGTAAATACAGACCGAATGGTGCGAGTGAGACAAAGCAAATGTGCGGCCAGTAGTTGTCTCTTTCTAGAATTCTGATTGGTCTACGTCACTGGCTTGCAGGAAAGAAACAGGTATTGGCCGCACAGTCGCTTCGTCTCTTTCTATAGAATGGTCACTTTTGTGAGGCTACTGCTCAGTCCGTTCTCTAGATGTCTATGGTATAGCCTGATAGATAAAACATGCTCTACAGATCTAACATAAGTTAGGCAATCCTGACTCTTATTCATAGATGTTAAAAAAATCCGTAATTCATAAAAATTTAATATTAGTAGGGTAAACAGTAATAATGTTGGCACTTCTTCAATGATTGGCACTTTGCTATTTTAATTTGAATATTGAGAATGTTTTCCTTTGTCTATATCACAGCAACACATATATTGCACGTTTTTATTTAAAGCGTCAACTAGTGCGGCTGCTTTTGCTGTCGCACGGATGGGCCGGCTCGAACCGGGGTGGTACCGCGACCTCACAGAATACCAGCGTGAAGTAGAGGTTTACCTCTGCGTTTCGCTTGGTGAGTGCAGGTGGCCGGAGGCCCTTTTTACTGGAAATGAGGCATTCCATCTTAGTCCACACGGGAGACAACGCATTTGCATTTTGAATTGTAATAGAGGATAGATGTAGATGTCTATGGGCCGCAGCAACCACTTTCCATCAGGTGGACTGTGTACTCGTTTGTCACCCTTATCCTATAAAAAAATTCCTATGAGGGCTGTTTTAAAAATATGCTTGGACAAATCCGTTACAATATAACAAATAGTTAAAAGGTTTGGTGGCTAGAAGCAAAAAAGTGATTTGTAGGTAAGTTTGCACGCAAGTTTCTATCTATTTTATCAACTTACGTCATCAAAACATATTAAACGTTATTTTATCGTTGTGAAAAAGAAGCATCGGCTTTTTTAATTGTGCCAATCACTACACTTCAATTTGTATGACAACATAATCTTTGGCATATATGTCAATCACAATACTTTCTTTCTTTTGTTCAAAATCTATTCTTGACACTGTCAATTACTGTATCCTTCGAGTAGTGCTAATGATTATGACTGACCTTTTTTATATTTTGAATTGATGAAGAATACCAAAGAGCGGGCGTTTTGGAAGCTATGAAAATGTAATGGAAAAATAACTGCCGCACGAACATTTAACATTCCACGCGCGAATATACAGTTCCCGCGAAATAAGTAAAGTCAAAAAACTAAGAAGCAGAAGATATAAAAATGTCAATGATGTGGGGGTTTTTTAATAAAAACCCCATACTGAACCGTTTTGTAGAGGGAGAATAAAACGTCTATGAGGTGGATCATGCCTAATCCAATTCTTTCATCACTGTTCTTCGGAGTAGACGGTAAAAGCTACGACTATTTTCCCCCATAGAAAATTTGAGCAGACGTTCAAAAGTTAGTGCATAGAGAGAGGGGATATTTACTTATCAGAAAATAGGTATATAAAGGTAGAAATTTTTATCCATTACGAATAAAACGTTTTTCATTAGTCCTACAATAAAGAATGTTATTTTTCAGTGATTATTTTTGTAGATGGTCATAACAGCCACACTTATACACATTTATACGTGGTAGAGCCATGCTGCAGCTATATTTATAGTATGGTTGTAGCACGAATGGGTCGGCTCGACCGGGGAAGGACCACGCTCTCACAGAATACCAGCATAAAATAGCAGCTTAATGCAGCTGTGTTTCGTATGGTGAGTGTAGAGAACCGGACACCCTTTTTACTGGAAAAGAGGCATTCTATCTTAGTCCTCACGACTGACAACGCATCTGCATTTCAATTCGCAAAAGAAGATAGGTGTAGATGTCTATGGGCCACAGCAACCACTTACCATCATGTGGACTGTGTGCTCGTTTGTCACCCTTATTCTATAAAAAAAAAACTTATCTTGAGCTGGCGCAACTTTACCCAAGTCTCGTCATTATACTTTAGTCCTCAACCTGAATGCAACGCGATTATTGCAACCAGCTGATATCACTGTATTTCGGCCCATTAAAGATATGTGGCGTAAACCTGTCTTCGAATGGCGGAAAAAACAATTTGACAAAAAGGCTACTAAAACACATGCTAGCCTATATTGGCAACACTTTTATCGTATTGAAATAAATCCACGTTATGAAATGGTTTTGAGACATGTGGGTTGTGCCCATTTAGACCAGACAAAGTGGATCACACAAAGTGTCTGATGCCCTCAAAATCACAGCAAGCTATTTTAGAGGATCACCGTTCCGTGCATAAGAATTACCAAATATTTTAAGAATAACGACTACTAACGACCGAATCAGAAATACCTGTATCAAATTTTCCTTGTATCCTATCACTTAATAATACTACACTTAAAACCAGAGCGTATACAAGCTGCAAAGATTATTGTTGAGTATCAGAAAGAAAACTAACCCTTAATATGTTTTTCATCAACTAGGCAGATGGCTGATCGTGGGTGTCGAAGCAAACAAAAATCTTTCAGAAAGCCCTAAAATATTTATAGAGTTTTTCCATTGCCAAATACTTATCAAGAAGCAAATAGCAGGTATATAACACCGTTACTGTGTGTTAACAAGTGAAGATTTGGAAGCAGCGGAGATAAAAAACAATGAAAAAGTTGGGCACAAATGGAAAAAGCAGTTTTGAATTAGTCAGCCAGATATAGAAACAAACTGACAAACAAAACAAGCCGAGCAAAGCCAAAAACTCTGACGTTATAATACTCTCTAAATATTTTTATCTAAAAAACCGAAATAAAGGTCTATTTCTACAAAATATCGAGAAAACACGAAAGGTTTTACTAAAAAAGGCACATCAAAATGTATCCGAAGAAAGAAAAAAAATTGAAGACCAACGAAACCGCTTTCAGAGATCTAAGGAAAATATTGAAGAATATTTGCTCAAAATAAGACTTAGGTATAACAATAATATGGAGCTTAGAAAGATCTGGGTATACCTTTTTAAGACTTCTAATAGTGCCAATGATTATACTTAATTTACAGTGCCATTCAAGGATTGTAATATTCCCTATAAATAAGTTTAATTAGATTTTTTTTTAATTAGATTTGCCGTGTAGTGGCGGTCAAGAATATCCACTACCCCATATCCTCCCGTGGGTGTCGTAAAAGGCGACAAAGGGAAACAGGCGGGAGATGGGCAGCAGCATCTTCCTGATAAAAGCCGAAAGTACAATAAAAAAACTGCGGTTGCCAACCCGCTCGCCAAGCGTGGCAACTATGGCAAATACCCCCCAATGATGAAAACAGCAAATAGACGGCCCCTAGTCCCCGGCGGCCCCGCTATTCCTGGCTACGGTGGCGACCATGGTAACGGCGGGGCAGGGGGTGCTAAGAATCTCCGGTGGAGGTTCGGTTGCCACCTACGACGACTCGACCTGGCAACGTACAACGCACGCACCCTGAGGACTGACGAGAAGATCGTGGAGCTGGAAGAAGAGATAGACAAGTTGCGCTGGCATATTATAGGATTATCCGAAGTCCGAAGAGAGGGGGAGGACACGGTAATCCTCGAATCCGGCAACTTGCTCTATCACAGGGAGGGCGACCATCTGTCCCAAGGAGGTGTCGGATTTTTCGTCCACAAGTCTCTCGTTAACAACGTTGTAAAGATCGGGAGTGTGTCGACGAGGGTTGCGTACCTTATACTCAGAATCACCAAACGGTATTCGCTGAAGGTCATACAGGTTTACGCACCAACCTCGGCACACCCCGATGAGGAGGTGGAGGAAATGTATGAGGATATCTCTAGAGCCATGCATTCCTCCAAAACCCAATATACGGTGTTAATGGGAGACTTCAATGCAAAACTAGGCACAAGAGAGAACGGTGAGCTGAAAGTAGGGAAATTTGGAATAGGGCAACGGAACCCAAGGGGCCAGCAGCTGGCCGACTTCATGGAGAAAGAGGGACTCTTTATGATGAACTCTTTCTTCAAGAAGCGGCCCCACAGGAAGTGGACCTGGTCGAGCCCCGACGGTTCGACAAAAAATGAGATTGACTTCATTATGACGACCAGACGACAACTGTTCAGTGATGTCTCAGTGATCGCGAGGGTGAAAACCGGCAGCGATCACCGAATGGTTAGAGGCACACTGAACCTAAATGTTAAGTTGGAGAGGTCTCGTCTGATGAAGTCAACGCTCCGTCCCCCTCGTGCTCTAATCCAAAGTCCCGAAACCTTTCAGCTCGAGTTACAAAACCGTTTTCAGTGCCTAGTAGACTGCAATGAAGTGGACGATATGAATGACAAGCTCGTGGAAACTGTCCATGCGGTCGGAGCTAAGTTCTGCAAGACCCGCCGCAGAAGAACACAAAAACTCTCCGATCACACTCTTAATCTCATGGCTGTTAGACGGGAGATGAGACTACATTCTTCAACAGATTTGACAGCATACAGGCAACTGAAAAGACAGATCTCTAAATGCATGCGGCGAGACTTACGCAACTTCAATACAGCTCGTATTGAAGAAGCGATCGAGCGGAACCAAGGCTCCAAAGTCTTTGCCAGAGATCTGTCTGCCAGAAAGAGCCAACTGTCAAAGCTGAAGACCGAATGTGGCAGCATCGTTTCCGGGGCACCTGAGATTTTGAGTGAGATTGAGAGGTTCTATGGGCAGCTGTACACGTCATCGTTGGAGCCACACGCAAGTGTGAGTAACGATCCAAGAGCGAGTCTTATTCGACACTATTCCGAAGATATCCCGGACGTCAGTCTGAGCGAGATTAGAATGGCTCTCCAGGACCTTAAAAACGGCAAGGCCCCAGGCGAGGATGGAATTACAGCGGAGCTTCTGAAAGCGGGTGGAAGACCAGTACTTGAAGTCCTTCAGAGGCTCTTTAATTCCGTCCTCCATGGTGGCATTACACCGGAGGCGTGGAGCAGAAGTGCGGTGGTCTTGTTCTTCAAGAAAGGTGACAACGCTCTCTTGAAGAACTACAGACCGATTTCCCTTCTGAGCCGCGTCTACGTGCTGTTTTCGAGAGTCATTACGAATCGTCTCGCGCGCAGACTCGACGACTTCCAGCCTCCCGAACAAGCCGGTTTCCGAAAGGGCTTTAGCACCATAGACCACATACATACCCTACGGCAAATTGTACAGAAGTCCGAAGAGTACAATTTGCCGCTATGTCTGGCGTATGTGGACTATGAGAAAGCCTTTGATTCCGTCGAAATTTGGGCGGTGCTGCAGTCCCTTCAGCGGTGCCAAGTTGACTGTCGGTATATCGAAGTGCTGAAGAGTTTGTACAGTAGAGCTACGATGGCTATCCGAGTACAGAACCAGAGTACGAAACCTATCCAATTGCAGAGAGGTGTAAGACAGGGTGACGTTATATCCCCGAAACTCTTCACCGCTGCATTGGAAGACGTTTTCAAGCTTCTGGACTGGAAAGGATACGGAATTAACATCAATGGCGAGTACATCACTCACCATCGATTTGCCGACGATATAGTCCTCATGGCAGAATCGCTGGAGGAACTAAGCACTATGCTCAATGACCTCAATAGTGTCTCCCAACGGATAGGTCTTAAGATGAACATGGACAAAACAAAGATTATGTTTAATGTCCATGTCACACCTATGCCGGTAGTTGTTGGGAGCACTAAGCTCGAAGTTGTTGACGAGTATGTTTACCTGGGACAAATAGTCCGACTAGGTAAGTCCAACTTCGACCGAGAGGTCAATCGACGGATTCAACTCGGCTGGGCAGCGTTCGGGAAGCTACGACACATCTTCTCGTCAGAAATACCTCAAAACCTTAAAACAAAATTGTACAACCAGTGCGTGTTGCCAGTGATGACTTACGGAACTGAGACGTGGTCCTTCACTGCTGGCCGTATGAGGAAGCTCAAGGTCGCTCAGCGAGCTATGGAGAGGGCTATGCTCGGAGTTTCACTGCGTGATAAACTTAGGAATGAGGATATCCGCAGTAGAACCAGAGTAACCGACATAGCCCAACGGATTAGTAAGCTGAAGTGGCAGTGGGCCGGCCATATAGCTCGAAGAACCGACAACCGATGGGGAAGAAAGGTTCTCGAGTGGCAGCCTCGTACCGGTAGGCGAAGTGTAGGGCGTCCCCCCACAAGATGGAGTGACGACCTGGTAAGACATGCAGGAAGTCGATGGATGCAGGTGGCTCAGGACCGTGCTTTGTGGCATTCTTTGGGGGAGGCCTATGTTCAGCAGTGGACTTGTGAAGGGCTGTAATGATGATGATGAGATTTTTAAATGAATTAAACATGTCTTTTAAAACATAATGCGTTATTTTATTTATGGCTATATAAACTAAAATCCAATAAACCAATCAAAAATATAACAAATTGTTTATTTACGAGAATTAACCACTTACAAGTAGAAGTCAGCTTAAAGTGCCAATCATTATACTGTTTACCCTATATTATACCGTGTCATCATCATCATCATTACAGCCCTTCACAAGTCCACTGCTGAACATAGGCCTCCCCCAAAGAATGCCACAAAGCACGGTCCTGAGCCACCTGCATCCATCGACTTCCTGCATATCTTACCAGGTCGTCACTCCATCTAGTGGAGGGACACCCTACACTTCGTCCGCCGGTACGAGGCCGCCACTCGAGAACCTTTTTTCCCCAACGGTTGTCGGTTCTTCGAGCTATATGGCCGGCCCATTGCCACTTCAGCTTACTAATCCGTTGGGCTATGTCGGTCACTCTGGTTCTACTGCGGATATCCTAATTTCTAAGTTTATCACGCAGAGAAACTCCCAGCATAGCCCTCTCCATAGCTCGCTGAGTGACCTTGAGATTCCTCATACAGCCAGCAGTGAAGGACCACGTCTCAGTACCATAGGTCATCACTGGCAACACGCACTGGTTGTACAGTTATACCGTGTATTTGCAGTGAAAGAGTATCCACTACCTCACATTGTGCCGTGGGTGCCAAAACAAAATAGATGATAGGCAGCGGCATCTTCCTGATAACAACTCAAAATAATAAAAAACTGCGGTCGCCAACTCGACCGCCAAATGTGGCAGCTATCCCTTCTATGAGGGTATCTATGGGGAAGGCACATGTACATGTAACGGATAATGGATTAGCATATTATTCTTCTTTTGTCTCTGTTGAACATAAGTCTCCAATAATAGGAAAGATTGGCTGAAATATATCAGACCTTCAAAGGTGTACCTTCTTTACTGATGACATCGACACAGTGATGGAACGTTAATCAATGAAATGTCAGTCCCTAAAAAAAGCGGCCACTACCAATGATATATATATATATATATATATATATATATATATATATATATATATATATATATATATATATATATATATATATATATATATATATGGGTGTGTGTGTAAATATAAAAAATAATTTAAAATTAAAAATTTTGTACAGCCGACTTCAATATAAATTATTAAGAATAACTTAAAAAGTATTGGTCTGACCTTGATTAAATTTATATGAGACCATATGTGAAGTACCAGCTTTTAAATAAAAAAGAATCATCGAAATCGGTTCACCCAGTAAAAAGTTATGAGGTAACACACATTAAAAAAAACATACAGTCGTATTGAGTACCGTCTCCTTTTTGAAGTCGGCAGAAAATATCACTGGCCACTACATGGCAGATATATTATAATTTTCGAAATACAAAAAAGGAAATACTTAAACTATATTTTGAATCAATTATTTATCTGTGTTTGTCTATTAATTTACTTACCCGTTTTCCTTTAACATCGCAAATATAAACACAATGTATACTAAAATAACCTCGGGAAATTCGCATTCACATCGATATTGAATAAAAGCAATAAAGCTAGTTGAGATGAATTTCATATTGAATCTCTTCTGGGAGATCTGAAGCGAGCAAAATATCGAAGTCTGCTGCATTGCAGTTACGTAAGCTGAGATTTAAACTTTTTTTTAAAGCACATGTGACTGTCAATATGACTGAAATAATGTAACGAATCGTTAACGTGAACGTTCCATCTTTGTGTCGATGTCGTCAATAAAGAAGGTATACCCTTGAAGGTTTTATATATTTTAGCAAATCTTTCCTTTTATCGGAGACCTATACACTATACAGTCTTCTATTACAGTTTACAAAAGTCCACAGGTGAACACGTGCTTCGCCTATAGAATCCCCTAATTTCGCGATAGCTGCCACGTTTGGCGGGCGGGTTGCCAACCGCAGTTTCTTATTAATTTGTTATCAAGAAGATGCCGATGCCTATTCCCACGGGACGATATAGGGTAGTGGATATTCTTACACCGCCTCTACACGGTAACACTAAACATTAAAAATTAAATTATTTTTTTATTCGGAACACCAGTAGCTTTAATATATTTTACTTATTAAAGAAATGAAATTCTATATAGCTATTAAAAAGTGTTCGCATATGGCAATCATAATTCTTATTGAGATTCTTATTAATTAGTTAACTAGGAAATCACAGATTTTGTACTATTAATAATGTGATAAATTACTTATCGAACGGCACGCTTTTAAACGTGGTAGAGCCATGCTGCAGCTATATTAATTGTATAGTTGTAGCAAGAATGGGTCAGCTCGACCGGGGCAGGACACGGTGATGTAGAGAACCGGAGAGCTAGACATGGAACGAGTAATGATTCGCCGAGTTCTCGGCCACCGGGTACTCGGTCTATATTGAGCCGAGTACTCGGCCGAATACTCGGCTTTAATAAAACGCGGTAGCGGGCAGCGTGCGGTTATTTCCCTTACAAACTAGACCCAAATAGGGCTGAAGAACTAGTGTTTTTGCATCATAATCTTCCTCTCTTAAATTTTAAATATTAGTAATAATAATTTCTATTATAGATTCTTGTGTACGTTCTAAATATTTATGCTGCTTCTCATGTTCCTGATGTTTTAATGTGTCTAATATAATAATAATGATAAAAACTGGCTCTTGTCTTTATATTTCTCTGGAATATAATTAAGGCCGAGTACTCGGTACTCGGCCGTTAATACTCGGTGCTCGGCCGAACCCTGAAAAAAGGCCGAATCCGCCGAGTACCGAATCCAAACCGACAACTCGTCCCATGTATACCGGAGACCCTTTTTACTGCAAAAGCCGCATTCTATCTTAGTCCTCACGGCTGAGAACGCATCTGTATTTTGATTCGCAAACGAACATATATGTATGTAGATATTTATTTATTTATTTAAAAAGGTACAGCAACAGTACATGTATACATATTATAAATGTTACATTTTTAAAGCACAATTACTTATACATATACCTATTATAGGCGTACATAACATTGACAGGAGATATTAAATAACAACACAATATATATCTGAAAATTTTAAAACAATAAAATAATAAAATTCACCAAAGCAAAAGTTAACTGAAAATAAATGCGTGTTCACAAAAGGCCGGCCAGTTTTCGTTTAAATTTAAACAAGGAGGCGTGGAAAATGTCTAATGTTTCAATATTCATCTCGTACTGTGCGCAACATCTAGCAAGAGGAGAATGGCGTTCAAGGTTTGTCCTTACAGAAGGCAAGGCAAAAGTTTTTTTGATAGGATGTCGGGGCATGCGAGCTGGCACCGTCAATTTAACACGTTCCAGGAGTTCACTACATTTTATTTTACCGTTGACAAGTCCGTGCAAAAACACCAAATCCTGGTCTCTTCGACGGCCACGCAACGAGTTCATTTAGAAAAAGGCAAGACGATGCTCAACGGTGACCGGTGTGACACGCCCTGCGAAATAAATGCTAGATGCCTAGTAAATGCATGCTGAATACTCTCCAAGCGTTGAGAGTGAACAGCATATACAGGGTTCCATGCCACGCTAGCGTACTCCAAGTTATTTCGGACCAAAGCATTGTATAATATTTTATGGGTGCAATTTAAACGGAAACCCGCAGTACTTCGCCTAAGAAAACCTAGCATTTTCGAGGATTTATTTACAATATTATTAATATGTGAAGTGAATTTAAGGTGCGTGTCTACTGTTACACCTAAGTCTTTTATTTCTTCTACTTCAGTTAATGTTGAGCCGTTAATTACATAAGTGGATGGGAAATAATTTTTCTTCTTTGTAATTTTAATATGGTAGCATTTATCAACATTCAGGGTCATAACGTTTGATTCACACCATGTCTGAATACTGTTTAAGTCCTCCTGGATAAGTTTCATGTCATGAGAAGAATTGACTGCCCTGTAAATTTTTAAATTATCCGCAAATAGGCTGAATTTACAATTTTATGTGCATCGTTATATCGTCGATAAATATAAGAAATAATATTGGGCCTAAGTGAGAGCCCTGTGGGACTCCTGATGATGCAAAATATATATCTGACTCATAACCCCCAACAGCAACTACCTGGGGTCTCATACTGAGGTAAGACCTAAACCAGTGAAGCAAACTACCATGTATCCCTTTCATTTCCAATTTCGTTAAAAGTAGTGCGTGATTTACTTTATCAAAAGCACTGGTAAAATTGTGTACACAGCATCAATTTGACTTCCACTCTCCATCCCCAGTGCAATTTCAGAAATAAATGAGATCAAATTAGTCTGCGTTGAGCGGCCCCTGCGGAACCCATGCTGGTACTCGGATAGTGAAGTATCTATGTGTCTAATAATTAGTGGATTAATCAGAGACTCAAACAATTTAGAAAAAGTAGACAAAATGGAAATCGGCCGATAGTTTTTTACGTTGCTTGTTTCCCCTTTTTTGTATACAAGTACTATTTTTGCTTTTTTCCATTCCTCGGGGAACACACCATCTCTGAGCGAACAATTAAAGATCATTGTTAACGGTTGAGACAAAAGAGATCCACAGATCTTTATAAATAGAGGAGGTATTTTATCAGGACCGGCTCCTTACTGTATGTCTAATCGTTTAATTGCTCTTAAGGTATCATTTATAGAAAATTGAATATGTGATAAAGTAAGTGGCGATAAATCCTCAAGGTTGGGATATGGTTTTTGAAAATTTGATGTGAACGTGGGAGCAAAATGTTTAGCGAAAAGAGTGGCCATCTCAGAACCAGATTCTGCAATAGAATCATTTAATTGCATTTTTGAGTTTAGAATTGGTTGCTACGTTTGTCTTTAATGTATTGCCAAAAATATTTGACGTTACGCGATATTCCATTCTCAATATTTGTCTTATAGTCTCTATAGCACTTGTCAATAAGCTTGTGACAGCGGCTCCGTAAAAGGTCATGTTCTAATTTATCACGTGGATCACTATATTTCCGATATCTCTTGCGTAGCTTATTTTTCTCAGATAGAAGTTTAATTAATGTGCGACTAAACCATTTGGGGTATTTACTCTTGGAAGGACGGTGCTTGGGGATAGACCTATCAATAATTAAACTTAGTTCATCATAGAATTTTGTAACCATTTCATTGACGTTGCTACAGCTCGCAAACCTCTCCACCCAATTAATACACTCCAGGTCCAAGGCAATTTCCTTGTAATTTGCCTTATAGAAATTGTGGTCAATTCGTTTCTTAGGCTGAAGATAAGCAAAATTAGTTTTTTGTAACGTTACTAAAAGATTAGGATGTTTACAGTCCAGCCTACTCAAGAGTTCTAGAGCCTCCGACACATCAACACCGGGAAAGTTGCTCATAATGAGATCTAAGTATCTACCGTCACTGTTTGGTATGTTGTTAGATATCTATGGGCCACAGCAACCACGTACCATCAGGTGTACTGTATGCTTGCTTGTCACCCTTATCCTATAAAAACCCCTGTACGATTACTTCTGTCAATAGAACAGAATAGAATAAAATATTTTTTTATTCAATATTGATCACATGTGTAATTCTTATTGAAAGTCATTTTTTACTTTACCACTAGTTCGAATAATTAAGCAGATCTAAACATTAACTACTTACATTGTTACAGTCTATTAATTAGAGCACATTACAATTACCCAACATTATTTATTATAGGTTGTATCGCTATTTAAGTTAGTACCCTAATTGTAAACGTTAATTTGAAAGCCTTTGTTGTCGAGAGTTTAGTTTCAAAGGGACCACTTAGTCCTGTTATGTAATCAATGTAACGTAAACAAATTATGTGATTAATAATAGACTATTTAAATACCTTTATTTAACTTTTGGAAATAGATAACACTTTTGAAAAAAATTTTATACTAAATAGATTCGATCGGCTAGTAACATTATAAAAGAGGATTTAATAAGAGTTTTTGACTATAATTATTGTAAGTGTTAATAGGACAATCACATTGAAGGCTGCTTGCCTTCAATTTAACTTTTTTGACGTTTTATGTCATTTAAAAAAACCGGCCAAATGCGAGTCGGACTCGCGCGTGAAGGATTCCGTACCATCACACGTTTCTAGTAGAGGAGCCCCCTTTAATTTTAATTTTATTTTTATTATTTCTAAAATTTAAAAATATTTATAAAAAGACCGATAGACAGGCTCAGAATTGTTAAAGATATCGCATAACATATATAAAAAACATACATTTGAATTGAGAATATCCTCCTTTTCTAGAAGTCGGATAAAAATAATTTTATGTTTTAGTCAATAATTAAAAATTAAAAATGTTGTACAGCCGACTTCAATATAAGCGACTTCAATATAGGTTATTTAAGAATAACTCAATAACCATTGGTCTGACCTTGATAAAATTTATATGGGACCACACGAGAACTATCAGCTTTCATATAAAAAAAGAATCATCGAAATCAGTTCGCCCAGTACAAAGTTATGAGGTAACACACATTAAAAAAAACACACTCGAATTGAGTACCGTCTCCTTTTTGGAAGTCGGCAGAAAAATAAATAATATTGGACAACAAAAACAAAATTCAACAACGTTACAAACGTTTATGATATTTTTATAAACGCAAGTCGAAAATAAAATATTGTTGTACGAGTAGTACGAAGGCGACACTGAAAGTTTTTAGAACTGGCCACTTGTAACGATATAATTTAACAGTGGTAGAGCCACGCGGCAGCTTCTGCTGTCGCACGGATGGGCCGGCTCGAACCGGGGTGGTACCACGACCTCACAGAATACCAGCGTGAAGTAGAGGTTTACCTCTGCGTTTCGCTTGGTGAGTGCAGGTGGCCGGAGGCCCTTTTTACTGGAAATGAGGCATTCCATCTTAGTCCTCACGGGTGACAACGCATCTACATTTTGAATTGTAATAGAGGATAGATGTAGATGTTTATGGGCCGCAGCAACCACTTACCATCAGGTGGACTGTGTGCTCGTTTGTCACCCTTATCCTATAAAAAAAAAAAAAAAAAAAATTAAAATTAAAAATTTTGTACAGCCTACTTCAATATAAGTTATTAAGAATAAATTAAACAACTCAAAAAATATTGGTCTGACCTTGATCAAATTCATATGGGACCACACGAGAACTATAAGCTTTCATATAAAAAAAGAATCATCGAAATCGGTCCACCCAGAAAAAAGTTATGAGGTAACACACATAAAAAAAACATACGCGTCGAATTGAGTACCGTCTCCTTTTTGGAAGTCGGCAGAAAAAATAAGTTCAAATTTTGAAAATGAAACTATTTGCCAATATTATTGTGTATGTTTTTTATTAATCTGTCATTTTTTTTTTACGATTTGGCGGCAAATTGAAAGTTGTCTGTGTCACGTCAGCATGAATTTAACGCGAGAAAATTTTCGTATAATGATTTTTTATGACTTTCGATATCATTTAGATTAAATGTGATCGCACTAATCTCACCGATGATCTGCGTGAGGGACGTCTTTCTACAGCGATGACTGAAGATAACAATAGTGTTGTGCGGTGTATGATAGAGACTGACAAGAGTGACTTATCAGCAGGCGTCGTGAAATGGTTCAAAGATTTAACGGAGGTGACTCAAATGCTGGTGACGAAAGATGGATTTATTGTTATGATCCTGAAACTAAGAGACAATCTGTTGTCTGAGTGTTTGCCACTTGTCTTGGAAAAAGTTCGGGAGAAATGCCCTCGCAGTAAAATCCTCCTTCACCACGACAACGCCTCGTCGCACACCGCCAAGCAAACAGTCGACTACTTGGCGATGTCAGACGTTGAATTACTGGGTAACCCGCCCTATAGCCCCGACCTCGCACCTTGGGATTTTTATTTATTTCCGAAAATAAAAGAAAAACTTCGAGGAAAACGTCTTATGGGCGCCGAGGAAGCAGTGGCTACGTTTCGAAATGCCGGCGAAAAGACCCCTAAGGACTAGAGGCCAAAGTGCTTTTCTCAGTGATTCCATCGGATGCAGCGATGTATTGATGTAAATGAACATTATTTTGAAAATATATAATAGAACTAATAACTTACTAGTTTGTTCAGTTTTTGATTTTCTAAGAACTTTCAGTGTCACCCTCGTGTTAAATATAACGGTTTAGTAAGTTGCAGTGGCAATGGGCCGACCATATAGTACGAAAAATCGACAACCGATCGGGAAGAAAGTTTTTCGAATGGCAGACCCGTATCGGCAAGCGAAGAGATTGAGTGAGAACTAAAGACGACAAAAAAGTGGCACATGTTCAGCAGTGGACTTGCTTATTGTAAGAGAACAATGAAAACAATGAGGTTTTTTTCGAGCCAGTGGTAATTAAACAAATGAGTGACTTTCAATAACTATTATTTATAATTTATATTGAATAACAAAGTTTCTGTTTCTGTTTCTGTTTAAAAGTAAACATGAGTACAAGTGGAAAATTTTAAAATTTTGTACAACCGACTTTAATATAAATAAAATGAGAACTTAATCAATTTAGTCGTAGTTAATTAAATAAGTATTATTAAGGATAACTCAAAAACTGCTGGTCAGATCTTGATCAAATTTATATGGCACCACACGAAGAGCACCAGCTTTCAAATATTAAAAGAATCATCAAAATCGGTTCACCTAGAAAAAAGTTCTGAGGTAACACACACTAAAAAAGTCGAATTGAGTACCTCATCCTTTTTTGAAGTCGGTTGAAAGAACAGGACAGCTTGTCCGAAAATTATAGTGTTTAGCTGATGCTCTGTAGATATTTTTTATGCGATAGGCAAGTGATGTTTTTAAGTAAATTCAGTACATCTTTCCTTATAGATAATAATATAATGTTGACACGGGAGAGAGTATTTCTGGATCTCGACAACAGTGCCACCTACAGGGTCCAATTGCACAATATAAGCAGTTCACTTTATGGATGTTCATCGAATATGTATAAATTTATCGTTATATGTGTATATTTAACTCGATGAACATCCGTCAAACGTAGTCCAAAGATGTTATCGCTGAAACACTTCTGCCGCCTGTCTATGATAAGATAATTCAACTAAATGTAATCGTGTGCTATTATCTATAAGCTTTATAAACCGTGTAGTATAAAAATATGCATTACCCCATACCGCCATCTATTATGTCCATCATATCCATTACACCTAACTCTTTTATCTCTGCAAGGATGAGTCGACTCGACCGAGGAAGGATATCGCTCTCACAGAACACAAGCGTAAAATCACAGGTAAAATAACATCTCAATGCTACTTGTTCCGTATGGTGAGTGTAGAGAACCGGAGACCCTTTTTACTAGAAACGAGGCATTCCACCTTAGTCCTCAGCGATAACAACGTGTCTGGATTTTGATACTTTATTGGGGATAAATGTAGACGTGTATGGGCCACAGTATTCACTCATAATCAGGTGGACTGTGTGCTCTTCTGCCACCCTTTTTCTATAAAAAGGTTAGTCTAAGGTAGACTGGTAGATAATGCCTCAGGTATTAAGTCCGCCTATATGCATAACCGTGTATATAAAGTTAAATGAATAAATATCGCTTCGTGGGTGCCGTGAGAAGCGACAGAGAAAACCTGAAACAGGATATGGGAAGCAGCAGCTTCCTGGTAAATAGTTTGTGTATTTATATATAAAAAGGAATATATACTATATAAAAAGACAATGGAAAAAAGGATACTGAAGATACCGCCGCAATAGCATCGTGCAAATCGAGTCAAAAAACTTAGAAAAATTTGACCAGAAATATGCAAAAGGTGACTTACATGGTAAAGATGCCCATTTAATGTTTTTTTTTAAATAAAACTGAAAATCAGCACGCTATACAATTTCTTATTATATGAAAGAATTAAATTGGATCGAATGCAGAACACAGAGCAAATGAAGCTCTTTAGATAATTAATATAATCAGGAGTTAAGTTGCGGAAATCCATTATATTAAAGATGTCAAATATTCATTTGTTAAGATCCAAGTAATAAAATAAAACAATGTGTCTTACCTTGTTTGAAGAATACCTCTCGCTAGAAGTGAGGATAGTAAAATTTACATTAATGAGCATTTGACAAAGGAAAACAAAATTTTGATAGTCACGTCTAGGCAACGGGCAAAGGAAGCGGGTTACAAATACATCTGGACAAAAAACTGTCGAATCTATGTCAGGAAGAACGATACTTCACCACCAATTCAGATAAACTCCTCAGTAAACCTTATAAAAATGATAACAAAACCATCTCGCACAACTTTGTATTTACCTCTGTACTTTATATAAAAATTTACTAATCAAACACATCACACTCTACAAATTGCCATATTTCGTTTCATATACATACATACATATATACTAATCTTTACTATACACTCATAACACTTCTCGCTATATTAAAGGTGTTACGTGTTAAGTTTAATCAACATTTACATATATGACAATAGGCGCTGCCTGAGTTATAAAAGCTGTATCAGAAATTTTTGGATATTTTTTTAATGATAATTGAACTCAGAATATTATCTATTCTTTATCAGAATGTTGGTGGACTACGGACAAAAACAAACGAATTATGTAATAATTTATTACTTGTTGACCAAGATATTGTCTTAGTTACAGAGACCTGACTATGTGACGGAATTTTGGATACAGAAATTACTAATAACAAATATAATATGTTTCGGAAGGATTGTGATAGGTGGAGGTGTTACGATCTTATGTGATGCTTGATTGCAGGAGTTTGTAAGACTCGAATGGCATAATTATAACCTCGAATGTTTATGCTGCACTATTCCTGCAGTAAATATTGATTCTTCACATGATAGCTGTTGTATACATACCTCAAAACTCTTCACTACCGTTGAAAACACAATTATTTATTGACATCCTTTCATTAGCTAGAAATTCATACCCTAATGATTATTTTACAGTCGCTGGAGATTTCAATTTACCATGTATAAATTAGTTATCAAGTGAACACAGTAGATTAAGGTTAAGGAAAGGTTCTGTGGATATACAAAACACTGCTAAAATGTAATATACAAGTGTTTGTTTTTAAGTCTTACTCAGTATAATTTCCAATCAGGCATAGTAGCACATTGGATTTAGTTTTTTCCGATTCCACTCTTTCAATACATAAAGCTTCGTAGACCCTCGTTAATAGGTCAAGGATACTTTTCATCCTTCTTTATTAATTAGTACTTCTGATATTTTAATACCTTTACTAAAACCCCTCTCTCGTATTAAATCTCAATTTTTTCGTGCACACTATGACATCATTAATAAATGACTTAATAAATAAAACTGGTCCTTTATTACAGAGGAAAATAATATTGAGTATATAATTAAACATTGGTTTGACTCATTGACACTGCGTAGAGATGTTGCATCTCTTTGTGTATTTTATTGCATCTATCACGGGGAGTGCTCTGAGGAATTGTTCGCACTAATTCCAGCCGCTCAATTTCACCATCGCACATCGCGACAAAACTCGCGATATCATTCATATCACTTAGATGATTGGCAGTCCACCACTGTGCGATTTAGAACAAGTTCTCCTGCTCGCACAACTTCCTTGTGGAATCGGTTACCAACAGTGATTTTTCCGGACCAGGGACCTATAAGACTAGAGCTTAATCCTTTTTAAAAGACCAGCAATGCATTTGCAATTCTCCTGATGTTGCAGTTGGTAATGGGCGGCGGTAGTCACTTACCATCAGATGGGTCGCATGCTCGTTTGCCCCCTCTCCTATAAAAAATATTAATTAAAAAATAATATTTATTTTATTTTTTCATGTGCGTATTTCATTACTCTTCGTTAACTTTGAACAGCTAGTTTTAAAAATTCACTAAAGGCGATTATAAGATCAAACATTACAGATATTAGCAAATAGCGATTCAAAATTAACGTTTAAACTAAAATCTTCTTAGAGACAGCAACTTCACACAAAGAGATGAAATAATTATGGGAAAAGGTGAGACCCCTGAGATAAGAAATTATGTCAGCTAACCTTAACACTTACCTTATTGAGTTATAAACGTTTCAAGCTATTCCTTCATAACAAGGGAGGTGAAAACGATGTTTAGTGTTTGCTTTAATAATGGCCGAAACCAGGGAATTAAGGTTCTAAGACGGACGCTGGGTCCGATCGTCCTTCTTTACTGCGTGACGAAATATTGCTTTTTGAAGAAAATTCATATCTGAATACCAGTGAAGTATACAGTGTGTTGTGAAACACACCATAGGTAGGTACTACTAGCGGTATTTTTTGAACCTGTCGTAAATTAAACATAAAGAATTACTATTAATAATAATTATTATTATCCAGGAGTATGCTATTTCGGCGTAGAACTTGCGAGGTGGTCGGAATATCTAGGCTGGTTGAAAATACTTGATGAGAAAAAAAACTTCAACAGTAACATTATATGCAAAACATTACTTAAATAACATTAGCATTTAAGCAAAGATCGATAAAAAAGGATTATTATAATATTAAGGAATTAATGGATGATAATAACCACTGGGAATGCGATGACCACTAACACGCTATTTATAATTTGTTTTGTGTTGTTAATTATTGCGGAAATGTAATTATTGTAAACTGTTCTTTTTTTAAATCCAGCTGCGTTTCTTGCTGATTCTTCACAGGACAGAAGTATTCGAGCCAGTGGTAAATTAAGCATAAGAGGGACATTCGATAAGTATTATTTATAATCATTATTGAAAAAAAGACAATGGATGGAAAAAAGCAAAACCACAAAACTGAAACCAAAACTAAGTTATAAGAAAAAGTTATATTTACATTTTGTGGAACACTAAACAATTAAAAATGTTTTAATTAGCGTCTAAAAATCAGACTACGACAATGCACAGAAGCGTTTAGCTAAAAATATTAAAGAAACGCGTCTACAGCGGATCACGTTTATTGATCTCAGTACAATGTCTGAGCATATGTTATAAGAATCACACCTAACAAGATTTTACATTTAACTCTCACGTTAACAGATGTTCATTGTATCCAGTCAGTACAGAATTATATGAATGACATACGATATGAGAATCCCAGAGTTATTGAAAAGAATCGAATAGTCGTATTATTCAGTCAAAATGTGATAATTTTTATCGTCATTGAATTCATGCTTAGCCGTTTCAAAACGAGAATATTAAAAGAGATAAACAGTATTATTGAAGAAAATAATCACCTTTTGAATATAGGATCTTTCTTTATCATTTAAATGATTATCTTCTTCAATAATACTGTTAATTTTTAACATTCAACATTTCATTCAACAATAGTTATATTAGCTTCGCGTGTATCTATTTTTCACCTAGGTGCTGACTGAAGCTGATTGACTTGAAAATTTGGACAGGTGATAATGCAATCATTTAATAACTTTATCCTAGTATCAGAATACTCATCAGAATTATCAGAACAATTCTCTCTAGAATCATCACAGCTCATGACCAACGCTTGTTTTTTAAGTTTTCTTAAATTTATTATAACAAGACTTATTAGCGTAATATTATAAATGAATACAAATGTTATCATGAATTTACCTTCGGTTTTCTTTGTTATTGTAACTATGAGTTAACTTTTGTTATTCTAACACCGTCATTCTGCTAAAAGCAATTCTCAAGTGGCTTTTAACTTATTATCAGAATACACACTCGAACATGAAAAGCCGTATTGATAAGTGATAATTTACTGTGTTATTTTATTTTATACTCGATCAATAGTGCGAACAAAGTTGCAAATATATATGTTCTTAAGCGAACACGATGTACGACGATGGAGTTTACATTACTGTGTAAAAATTTACTTCTATTTAAACTATTTCAACAACTTCGAACCTATAGATGTGGAATAATGACTAAGGTAAAAGTTAGTTTGACGAGAATGTAGTGCTAATTAATACCTACATTATTCTTTATTCTAAAATATTAATATTACAACAAACCTTGAATAAAGTCAAGCTTAGCATATATTATTGCATAGAAGATATAGATATGAAAAAGACACACATCAAAATATTTAAATCAAAATATACATATAGCACTTTCCACGTTAATATGAAATTACGTAATGTAAATACTTGAGTGATGTTGAATATGGTTAATGAATATAGTCACCCCTGTATATTCACAGCCGGATTTGCTACAGTAAAATTTTTATTTATTTATTCAGCCAAACTTATCACTAACATTACAGGATCTAATGACTTAATGCGCTAGTGAAAACAGTAAACATTTTAATTATTGTAACATATTATAAATAATGCAGCCCTTGTGAATTCACTCATAGAACATACAAATATGTCAACTTCCTCATGGATAAGGTTAAGTAGTCTGGTGGCGCGAGTGCGCGGCGCCTCCCGCAGCAATTTGGTACGAGTGCGCGGTACCGCCAGCAGTCGCAGCCGTCGCCTTCGCCACACGTATTTCTCCGGCACATTCAAATATATACCCTCCAAGAAATAAGAATTGAAATTGTACCGATAGTAGGCTTTAAATATATATGACGGGGTCTTCGAGTGCAAGCCTCGTACCGGCAGACGTAATGTAGAGCGATCCCTCATTAGATGTCGTGACTATGTGGTTACACGTGCAGGAAGTCGATGGATGCAGATGGCTCAGGACCGTGCTATGTGGTATTCCTTGGGGGAGGCCTATGTTCAGTAGCGGATTTGTGAAGGGCTGCAATGATGATGATGATGATATTAAACGATGCCATATTGAAAGTATTGCGGCTTCACAGCCTACCGTAGAACTTCATAACTCTATTCCCAGAGGTGCGATGATGATGATGATGAGCTTGCTAAAGCATTGTCATGCACTATTCAAAATCTCTATAGTGAAAAAAGTCGGCAGAACTTTCGCGTATTCCCATTTTCATTTTGATAAAGCAATAAATAAATCAATTACGTCTCAACTAAATGAGTCTCTTTTGCAAGTTAAGATTATCCAATTAATACTCATTTATATCGACCTCGTCTTAAATTGGATTTAAAAAAAGTGGTTGAGTTGAAGTAATGGATGACGACTTAAAAATGTATCCCATATTTTATTCTTAGAGAACATACTGGCTCCTTGTAATGTCGAGAATCTTGAAGGCCTTCGTCCGAAGCATCCATCGGTCAATCTTTTTCAGAATTTACCGCTGCCTCCCCATACTTTTGTGCAAGCTTTACAAATTTCTGAAAAATATACATTAGAAGCAATTATGCCATTTTCGAATGGCTCTGATGACGACATTGACAGAATTACGCCTCCACATCTTAAAGATCTTGTAAGTGCGTCTGCGGGTGACGTCGGCGATGTACTTCTTAATTACATTACAAAATTATGTAGTTTTATGCTTTCTAGTGAGCCTTTATAGAGAACCATGGTAGCTCCCTTAAGCGCTCGCTGTACATTTCACAGTACGCGAGCAGCCCAGGTTTAATCCCCACCGGCACCGATAAAATTTCAAGTGCTCATTTTTATCATCTGCTTGGCGGTGAAAGTAAACCGGCATGTCTGAGAAATAAGAAAAATATTTCGAAAACATGTGAGGTTTGCCAACACGCAGCGCTACACTGTGAGTTAGGACAGCACGGCGGGCATTTCCTTGCCCTAAACCCTCTCTGAAATGAGAGGAGGCCGACGTATTGGGACGTATATAGGTTGTAACTTTTCTTTACTTTACTATGTTTTCTGACAATGCTATCCCCAATTTCATTCCCTACTTATATGGGTCAAGATTATGTGCCTTCAAAAACAACAAGTCCAGTCTGGAAATGTTCAGATACTTTAAAAGATATTGATAATAATCATACAGTAAAATATAAAAAATTCATCAATCAAACATTATTTTACTACCTTCTTCGTCAGCCCGTAAAAGTGATGGATTTTTATGGTCTGTATGTACGGCTGGACAAATGCCTTCATCGTAATAAGGAGGATTTTCCTTATTTTTGTTATATTTGGTAGACGTATTGACGGCTGCAGTACCAGAACATCTCGAATCTTTGACGCTTCAACACGTTACCGATTTGGGTATTTAACGTCTGGTGTCAATGAGATGATTGTACCGCCACCTATTGGAAGCCATAAAATGTACTGGCATTTTGTGTTTTCGCCTGTGTAACGCAGTGTTGGTACCGACTTTGTTATATGGCAGCGAAACCTGGGTATGCCAGAAGAAGCATAAAAGCAAGTTGAATGCAGTGGAGAGGCGATCTCTTCGTAAAATGTGCGGCGTCACCATGGCCGACCGAAATCGAAACGAAGAGATTCGCAATATGGCAGGTTTGAAAGATGACCTTATCACAAAAATTGATAAGGGCGTGCTTCGATGGTTTGGGCACGTTGAGAGAATGAGTGAAGACCGAATGGTGAAGAAAATATATAGCGCGAAAGTTAATATTAAAAGGTGTCGAGGTAGACCGAGACTAACTTTCGAAGACCATGTGAGCAAATTGCTCGAAGAGGGGAGGGTCAAGAGTACTCGGATACCTAGACGTGCATGTATGAAGAAGATAATGAATCTGAAAGAAGCGAAAGAGGTATGTAAGGATCGTGACACTTGGCGATCTGTTCTCTCTGGCTACCCCGTCAGGGATTGTGCGTGACGATCATACAATAATAATACAATATATGCCTCTTCTTACACCTACGGGACGAAAATGGGGTAATATATTCTCATACGTTGCTACCTCAATGCTTATTGTGCTATAATATTTATATGAGAATAGAATAGCATACTTTTTATTTAATATAGATTACAATAATATTTTTTGAAAGTTATTTAAGTTTTATCACTGATATACCACATCACACCGCTAAAAATTTCACCTCAAATGCGTTTATTTCATGAGACTTTTTATTTAAATATTAACGGTCCGTTTGCTGATTTCTATAGAACTGTTTCCAAATTGAAGAAAGAAGAAGTTGAAAATAGTTTGTTACAATTGTAGATACAGTCTAGAATAGAATAGACTAGAATAGAGTATTTTTTCAATATAGATGATTATATAATACTTATTCAAAAGTTTTTTTTACCACTGGTTCGGAACTATAAAAAAAATTATAATAAAAGCATGAGCTGTTACAATAGTATTTTAAATTTGACCATCTCCAATTAAAGATCCAGGATTACCTAATTCAGTACGAATTAATAATCTTAAAGAGGTTCCTACTATACCTGCTCAAATACCAAATATAAAATATAATGTTCCAATATCTTTATGATTTGTTGAATAAAGTCATTTTCGCTAAATAAAATGGCTGAGTATAAGCGATAAATTGTAAATTTATTAACAAGAAAAGTCTCTTTTATTATTAAAAGTCTTATAGTCAATAAAGATATAAAATAGCAAATTTTAAGGGGTATATTATAGGTATAATACTAAGGCTTAAAGAAATTTCTTTTTTTATAATTTTGAAGATTATTAGTTTATATAACTTTAAACCTTTATATAAATATAAAGGTTCTAATAATTATACCTAATAAAGAAATTATTCTGAAAATATTTATA
Organism: Parnassius glacialis; assembly: GCA_033319125.1. Classification (NCBI taxonomy): domain Eukaryota; kingdom Metazoa; phylum Arthropoda; class Insecta; order Lepidoptera; family Papilionidae; genus Parnassius; species Parnassius glacialis. The sequence continues at coordinate 2,611,781 of JAVANC010000008.1, forward strand.
ATTAATAGTATTTATTTACGTTGTAGAGCCATGCTGCAGCTATATTAGTAGTATAGTTGTAGCACGAATGGGTCGGCTCGACCGGGGAAGGACCACGCTCTCACAGAATACCAGCGTAAAATAGCAGCTTAATGCTGCTGTGTTTCGTATGGTGAGCGTAGAGAACCGGAGACCCTTTTTACTGGAAAAGAGGCGTTCCATCTTAGTCCTCACGGGTGACAACGCATCTGCATTTTGATTCACAAACGAGGATAGATGTAGATGTTTATGGGCCACAGCAACCACTTACCATCAGGTGGACTGTGTGCTCGTTTGTCACCCTATCCTATAAAAAAAAAAACTCTGTACAGAATAGAACAGAACAATTTTCGGTCTGCATATTTTTGGGACTTTGTTGTAAAAGCGTATAGATTGCCCCATGAAGGAATTACTGACTCTTTGGAGTCGAGTAACTGGTATAAGTAACTTATGCGTTATCCTAGTATTTACAGAATGCACATCACTAATATTAGTAAAATTATTTTTGTTTTTCTGTACAAAGTTTTGTTTTCGTAAATTTACTGAGAGATCAGATTTAATATTCTTATATATTTCTTTAAATATAGCTCTTATGGCTCTCTTCCGCAAAACAAAGATAGTTTCAATGTCAGTCACATTACCCCATAGAACAACTCTATATTAAATTATGATATGAAAATAACTATAATAAATTAATCTAGCTATTTCAATATATATAAGGCCGCTAACCTTTTTTACAGCATATGTTGCAGGACTAAGTTTGCTCACTAGTTTAGATAATATATGAGGACCCCATTGAAGCTTCGCGCAACTGTAACTCGGTGATAAACAGTGAATTCAACAAGACCTCCCCATTTAAAAGCACACTGGTATTCACCTGTTTAATATTTGGTGTTGTAAATATAACACATTTCGTTTTATTGCCGTTTAAAAGTAAATTATTGGCATTAAACTTATGTACTACTTTTGTATAGTATTATTCTTTTCGTAATATTTTAATAATTGGCTTTTAATTCGGAAAATGAACTAAGTATCATCAGTGAAGAATGCTATATCTTGGTTATCTATATTATATTATAACTTGAAGCGCAATATTTTTACTCCGTAATGGTGTAACTTCCTGATTAATGTATCACGGCAAACGCAGTCGAAAGCCTTGGAAAGATCAAGAAGTTCAATTCATCATTAAATTCAACTATGCTTAAAGTTTTAGAATTTCTCGATTTTTGGCACGTTTTTATTAGCTTGACCTGTACTTATGTATGTACGTTTATATATGTATGTATGTTTAAATCAACGAAATATATTGGTTATATATATACGCATAAATGTCATTGAATATTTAATTCACTATTTCGTCTGAACAATATGATATTTTGCAGACGTACTAGGAACCGATGACTCAATGGGATCATCACAGTTCATGATAAATGCGTTTTGTGAAAATGGAAAACTTCAAAGCTAAATGCGGCAAAATATATTGCGTGGAATTTTTTTTTAAAAGGAAGAGGAAATTATATTTTTCAGAAATGAGTAAGTTCCTATATTATAAATTACATCGAAATCAGTAGAGTGGCTTCCGAGAAAAATATTGAAAAAATGTACATCATATCATTTAGGATTGCATTTAAATTTCACACCCTAGTAAATATTAGCACTCACCTTAACTGGAGATGATGATAGCCACAGTTGAAACAGGTCTGATGTCACCGACGTACTCCGTGCTTCATGATGCGGTCTTGGAGACAACGGACCGCCTGATGTTAAATTATGAATCCGAGATATTTCATCGGATGTTGCACACTCACGTAAATACCTCTCTAAAACTTTTGGTTTGCTTTCTAATATTTTCTTTAGTTCAATTAAATCCTCATCAGTACAATCGTCAGGCGAAGATCGATCTATGGCTTCCTTAAATTCGTCCGGGCATTGCATGATTAATTCATTTGCAGCGATCACATCGTATACTACGTTATTACCTTTAACACTTGGACTAGATCCCTTAAAGAAATCACTATCACATCTTCTTGCACTCCCTAACTCTGTTTCACAACCATTCTGTTCCGTTATCTCAACTATTGTAATCGGTGGGTTCTCTTTTAACATATTGTTGTTTACGTTTAGTTCTGATTTTTTAAAATCTTCAGGTAACTCATATACAAGTCTCATTAGCTCGTGCGACCGTTTTTTTGGTTCGCCCGCATGTTTTCCTGCTTTGTTGTTTTCCGAGTTCTCACTCGGGAAATTCGTTTCGGTCTTTTTCTCGGATTTGGCGACCACATCGATAGGTTCTTCGGATGTCATGGCAGATTTAAAGAGATACTGGGGTTTCATAAGTGTTTACTGTAAAAGGGGTTTTGGCCGACATTTCTCGATTTCGTCTGTTGTTTTGCTACCTGTAAACAAAATAATAATAAATTTACAATAATTTTAATGACTTACATTATATTATTTACAATATTTTTTAATAACATTATAATTTGTTCAAGAATTATAAAAGGAAATTGTGGATTGGTGGAATTTAATGTTCTTGATAAATCAGATTTTTCAGACACGTAGTTTCTTTCATTAGGAAGCACATGGTAAATCAGCATTAAATATTGAAATTAACAATTTTGGTGATAGTGGTAACTTGGAACAAACTAAGACTGCCCGCAATCAACCTCAACCTGTTAGCTCTCATAGCTGTGAGTAAAGATTTGCTAATGAAATAGCAACAAAAGGCTAAAATACAAATATATGTATAATAAATGAATTCTGCTGGTTGTATTGTTGAATAAATTAAGAAAAGTCTTACAACTATAATATGTATTTATAATCTTTTATTTTTTATAACAATCAAGGGTGTAAACAATGCCCAGCAGATGCCCAACGACATTTACATATACTCTTACTATTACAGATGCATTTTCACCCATAAAGACTAAGACTCAATGCTTCATTAAAAGTAAAAAGAGTCTCAAATAGAAACCAAGAGGTATTACGTAAGTATTTAACATTGGTATTATATGTGAAGGAGGCTGTGCCCTAGTCATCCTGCTGCTCTACTCAGCTAATGCAGTGTGGCTCTACTATTCAACTCTTTGTAGGCCAGATATTATATTATACATGTCCCGTGCGGCATCGAACCGCAGCCCACGGTGCTGCAACCGAAAGCTTCACTACTGCTCTAACTAGCCGTTAATTTCAGAATAGATATTTTTACCAAACACGTTTAAGAAACTGTTAAGGACACTCCTCTGTGTGTTTATTTGAGATTAAGAAAGTAGTCGGTCGGTTAGTCGGTTTTCTTTTTTCTACATTACGGCGACGTAAAGAAGTCTACTATCCCATATTATAATTCCGTGGGTGTTGCAAGTACCTCTTGCAGAGAAAAATGAAATAAAGTATCGACAGCATCATCACCCTGATATTTTATATTTTATAAAACGTTAAACCCACACAAGAATTTTCTCCTGTATCACGGAGGCAGTATATTTACATAAATTTCACAAGGACTAACATCCAGATCTGGAATAATTATTTGTAGACCATACAAATAACCCGCAGCCCTTAACATCGCAACTCATTGCACTGCCGGAATCCACTGCGCCACGGAGCCGTCATCATCACCCTGTACTAAACATAATAAAGAAAAATGCTAATCAGGCCTAGTTATTTAAAAAAAATCTCATTGGGTTTCCTGCTGGTTCACCTAGAACAGAGATTTTTAGTAGACATTGCTAGTAGTAAAAGTGATTCAATAAGTTTTAAGTAATCTTTGTTAAATAATAATTGTAACTTTCAACAAAAAGTAATAACCAATTTCAAATTTCTACAAAAGAAGTGATTTATTTGCTACCCTTAGTAATTTTTTTCTACAAATTTATATGGTAATATCGTAATACACGTTTCTAGTAGGGGAGCCCCCTTTAATTTTTAATTAATTTTTATTTTTATTTTTTTTTTGTTTTTTTTTTGTTATAGCGAATACAGAAATACACATTCTGTAAAAATTTGGACTGTATACCTATAACGGATCATGAGATACAGTCCGCCGACAGACAGACGGACAGACGGACGGATGGACGGACAGCGGAAGCTCCTGTTGGTTACCCTAAGTGTACGGAACTCTAAAAAAGAATTAAAAAAATGGTTCACAATCTGCGAAGATATCGCGTATCTTACAAACCAAAAAAAACATACACTCGAATTGAGAACCTGCTCCTTTTTGAAGTCGGTAAATTTTTTTTCTATTGTATTCGAATATTTGAATTTTTATAATCTGAATAACATTAAAGTAACTTATGTTTAGAGCTTAGCAAATTGCATCTATAATACTAATGGCAGCAAAAAAATTCTCACGAAATATTATTTAAACATTTTAATTTTTCTCGTTTACATATTTTAATTGTTCGAGTAATGAAATTGATACTAAAATACATTAAAATATTTAATCCCGTGATTTTCATAAGACTCGAACTGCCTCAAAAAACTACGTTAGAGGCTTAATGCACCTCTCGAAGTGTGATTAAATATCCACATCGATAATAAAAGCGTTATAATCATTCACCTTTAGGCTTTTAACCGACTTCAAGAAAGGAGGAGGTATTCAACTCTACTGTATTTTTAATTTTTTTTTTATGTGTAACCGACTTTGATGATTCTTTTTTATTTGAAAGCTGATGCTTGTCATGTGGTCCCACATAAATTTGATAAAGATCTGACCAGTAATTTTTATGTTGTCCATAATAATGCGTATTTAATTGATTCATTTTATTTACATTGAAGTCGGTTATACAAAATTTTTAATTTTACCTCTTGATATCCTTGTCTTATTGAGTCTAGAGCCTAGTCCTAAATCCTGAGGTTTGATAACATTTTTTTTTATGGAAAAGGGGGCAAATGAGTGTGCGGTTCATCTTATGATAAGTGTCGACAGCCATAAGTCGTACCGGTCCGGAAAAATCGCTTGTGGTGAACGATTCCACAAAGAAGTCGTGCGAGAAAGAAAACTCTTAGTAAATCGCACAGTGGCGTACGACCAAACATCCACAATTCACCTCGTTAGAGTGACTTTATAATATTACTAGCTGTGCCCCGCGGTTTCACCCACGTCATCACGTGTCCGAGGTGCGCGACATGACCTTTCGTAGTTCAAGCATTTTACATATATAACGGCTAGGGTTTAAGCGTCGTTCGCGCGCCTAGCCAAGTATTGAATTATTTTAATTTTACATTATCTCTTAAACTATGCGTCCAAATAACACGGTATAAAGAACAAAGTTTATCTTCATAAAATTGTCTTGATGATGAAGTAACTTTCGTTCGTAAGGATAAATAGGCCATGCCTAATAATAACGCTCATAAATAACTTTTAAATTTTGAATATTTTTTTGTCACAAAATACCAAATTATGGCTTATGTATAATAAATAGACATATGGTATCGCGGACTTTTTTTTAGACGGAGTAAAGGTCTATATTTTTCTAAAACATTGTATTTACGTATCCCTAACGATAACACTAGCGTACGCGGATAAATCATTTCGGGAGTGCTTTTTCTTCTGACTTGCTTAACAAATATCCATATTTAAGGCTAGCTGAGTAATGCAAGATAGCCTATACTATTCCACATGAATCTGGCTATAATATACAAAAAGTATTTTTCAAATCGGACTGGTAGTTCCAGAGATTAGCGCGTTTAAACAAACAAAAAAAACAAAAAAACTCTTACGCTTTTATATATTAGTATAGATTAAAAATATTGGAAGTACCAACCACCTGGTACTGAGAAGTAAAATTAGCACTGAAGCTCCCATGCCCGAATTCCCCAGCAGGTTTCGTCAGACACACACATCTCATATACATCTATTTATAATTTTTTTAAAAACATTACTCCCACACTAGGATTTTCCCCTGAATCGTGGAGACAGTTTACAAACATAGATTGCACGAGGACAAACATCCAGACCCGGAACAATTATTTGTAGGCCATACAAATACTTGTTCCGTGCGGGATTCGAACCCGCGGCTCCCAGCGCAACAACTCATTGCTGAGCCACTGCGCCACGGAGCCGTTAAAAATCAATTACTGTCCGTTATTCTCGCTGAAACTCAAAAACGGCTCAATCGGCATTGATGAAATCTTCTATGTGTGTTTGAATAGGTCCCTAGATGGTTTAGATTCATTTGGAGCCGGTAGGTGCGATTTTGTCGAGATCCAGATAACAGCCGAGCAAAACCGGGGCCGATCACTAGTACATAATAAAACAGGAGTCAGAGAACTTGTTTACTTTTGAAGATATACGTGTCTCAATTCCAAGCGGAGTGCCATTAAATATTCAAGACTGCATCAATCGTGTATTGTCCATTCAAGTTACTCACGAGCAGTAACAATGGACAATTAATAGTTATAGATTTTAAATAAGATTTTTTATGATATTAACATTAGACTATTAACTATCATAGCTGATAGCTACTCCATGATACCTGCAATCAACTTAAAGTTTTTCCTTGCCTATGACCTGGCCTATGTTGATTTTTTTTATAGAATACTATGCGCCTTCGCCCGCGTGAAATTTACTACAAATTCATTGTTTTGTCTTCTTTCTTTTCTGACAAAACAATGCAACACACTTAAACTTTATGGTATGGTATTAAAGTTCAAATTGACCTTTAAGTATTGTTACGAATCTTTTGTATGGGAATACAGAAAGGTGTTGTTTTTAAACTTTTTCAGGCTATTTTTTAAATTTTTGTCTCCGTAAGAACCATCTTCGTAATTCAAGGAATATTATGAAAAAAGAATTAGCGAAATCAGTTCAGCTGCTCTCGAGATTTGCGCTTAGCAACGCATCCAGCGATTCATTTTATATTATAGATGAGTGACAAACGAACACACAGTCCACCTGATGATGATGCTGTGCCCCACAGAAATCTACATTTATCCTCGATTAAGAATCAAAATGAAGATGCATTGTCACCCCTGAGGACTGAGATGGAATACCTCACTTCCAGTAAAAAGAGTATCCGGTTCTCTCATTCACCATACAAAACACAACAGCTGCCATTTTACGCTGGTGTTCTTTGAGAGCGTGGTCCTACCCCATGCAAGCCGACCCATTCGTGCTACAACCATAATATAGCTGCCGCCTGGCTCTGCTGGGATGTAATGATAATGATAATATGTTGGGGTAGTTATAGAGTGTTTTTATCTGGATGGGCTGAATAAATATATAAAAGAAAATAATGAATATACATTAAATGTATTAACCTAAATAAATAAATAAATAAAAATCCAACCAGATGGAAGCCATCGGCAGGGGAGACCAAACGGCCGAGGGTTAGGGGGAAAGAGAAAGAAACCGGCGGACGATGCGTTTGGTATCGAGCAGTACCGCCTTCTGCATTTGAGCCCGGAGCGGTTCATCATGGAATCATAGTCGCCTCAGATGTCCCGAGAAGCTGACCGGGATAAGCCCGTTCACAAAGACAACTATAGGAATAATTTCGGTCGGCAGACCATCCCACATGTCGGTTACCTCGGGAGCCAGGTCGAGATTTTTGTTTATTTATCTGTTTCGGCTTTCACGAGATTCTCGTCATACGGAATGGTAACTTAAATCAAAAATATCCATGACTGTGCCCGGTTGATCAGCACATTATCAGGCTTATTTGCAAGAGTCCTGTTTTGTAATGATGGTCCGGTTCCAGTAGAGTCTGGCGCGATCATTTTGGAGCACGGCTTCCGGCAAGTACTTATAATAAGGCAGTGTCCGATCCACGAGACCATATTTCAGAGCGAGCTGCTGGTGTAAAATCCTGGCCACTATGTTGTGCCTGTGCTGTTTTGCCCTATTAGCACATTAATAATACTTGTTTGGAGAAGAGGTAAAATAACAAAAAATACTAATTATTCTTTACTGCATTTATGACGTCTATTAGATAAAAAATAACTATATAAATTGTCTCATTACATAGATGTACATATTCAATTCCTGTTTATTCGGAATGTAAATATTTATTAGTCACTGAACATTTTAAATCCAAATCAGATCAAGGCAGTTCGTTAGCTTTCATAGCCGTGTGTCGTGCGTAACACAAAGCAATAAAGCAATTGTGGGGCAGCTGATTGTTACGCAATCCCACCAGGATGGGTGAATAATACTAAATCCATACTGTTCTAAACTAAAGTGGGATATGTCTTATATTTTTATAGAATAAGTGTGAAAAACGAGCACACAGTCCACCTGATGGTAAGTGGATGCTGTGGCCCATAGATACCTACATCTCTTCTCAATTGCGAATCAAAATGCAGAATGCCTCGTATCCAGTAAATAGGGTTTCCGGTTCTTTTTTTTATAGGATTAGGGTGACAAACGAGCACACAGTCCACCTGATGGTAAGTGGTTGCTGCGGCCCATAGACATCTACATCTATCCTCTATTACAAATCAAAATGTAGATGCGTTGTCACCCGTGAGGACTAAGATGGAATGCCTCATTTCCAGTAAAAAGGGCCTCCGGCCACCTGCACTGACCAAGCGAAACGCAGAGGTATATTTCTACTTCACGCTGGTATTCGTGAGGTCGTGGTACCACCCCGGTTCATGCCGGCCCATCCGTGCGACAGCAAAGCTGCCGCGTAGCTCTACCATTGTTAAAACTCTACACTCACCATACAAAACACAGCAACATTGAGCTGATATTTTACGCTGGTATAATGTGAGAGCGTGGTGCTACCCCTGTTCCATTTGTGATATTTAATATAGCTGCAGTATGGCTTTACCCCGTAAAAATATAAAAAAATATATCTATCGACTATTGCCTATCCATTATTATGATTGATTTTTTCACTATTTTCAGTTTATTTTTTCCATTCCCCTGCTCTTAGATCTCATATTCTTTTTAAAGTTTCTAAGAAATATAATTGACTGCACTTGTACTCCTTTTAAAATTACACTTCTAATTTCCGTTTAATCTACGTAACAAAATTAACCTTGTGGCGCTCCACAACGAAAAACCGATAGAGACCCGCGTAGAAAAAGAGCTAGATCGTCCATCTCTCTGCTCACATTATGATATGAACTATAAAACCCTATTTCACCCCTTAGGGATTGAATTTTCCAAAATTCTTGGTGGGTGTCTACGTTGAGGAAGGAGTATATATGCCAAATTTCAAGTCAATCAGGCGAATAGTTTTGGAGATCTCGTGATGAGTGAGATATCTTCATTATACAGGATGGCCCATAAGTCCCTTGAAATGTAAAAAAATAATTTAAAAAAAACTAATGACATTATGGAAAAGGTTTTTATTTTGTCATAATCCTTATAAAATGGGAATTATTTTTTGAAAATTACATCATCTAAATGTAATCCGTTACGATCGCGGCACTCCTGTAAGCGACGTTTAAAATTATCCATCACTGCGCGGCAAGTAAGCTCTGTAATGTTTGCCATTTCTCTTTGGATATTTTCTTTCAGGACGTCAATTGTCCGCGGGTTGGTTTCGTACACTTTAGTCTTAAGATAACCCCATAAGAAAAAGTCCATTGGGGTCAGATCTGGACTACGTGGTGGCCAAGGAATATCTCCTCTTCGAGAGATCACTTTATTAGGGAAAAGTTGACGGACGACCGGCATAGCGACGTTAGAGGTATGGGCAGTTGCTCCATCTTGTTGAAACCAGGTCCGCGTATTGAAGCCTGGAAAATTCTGCGACTCTGGTGTAAAAAAGTCCTGGATCATAGTTACATACCGTTGTGAAGTAACAGTAAGCGCGCGGCCTCTACCGTCCTCAAAAAAGTAAGGGCCTATAATGCCATGTGCTGACATAGCCGCCCAAACTGTCACTTTAGGGCTATGTAAGGGCTTTTGATGTTTGCGATTTGGATTTTCGCAACTCCAGTAGCGACAATTTTGCTTATTGACATGGCCGTTGATGTGAAAGTGAGCCTCATCAGAGAATAACACATTATTAAACGAAGTAAAGCGGTTCAACATTTCATTTGCGAAATTTAGTCTGTGGATAGTGTCAGTATCTTTTAATTCCTGTACTAACTGAATCTTGTACAGATGAAGATGTAAATCTTTCTTTAACATTCGCTGTAACGATGTTCTGGGTAAGTTGCATGTGCATGTTGCAGTTGCCAGTGCATTACTGGAACGCTTACGAGTAGACTGGGTAGGATTTTCACGAATTGAGTGTTTCACTACATCGATGTTTTCTTCCGTCCGTGATGTCCTTGGTCGACCTGACCGTTGTTTATCCAACGTCGAACCACTCTCTTCGAACGTAATAACCCAGTTATTAATCGTTTGAACACTTGGAATGTCTTTAAAGTTGCGTAAATTCTGATATTCTCGAAATTTACGCCGCGCAATGGTAGCCGAATCATTGTTTCGATAAAACTCGCGCACACAAAATGCACGGTCCGCACCGGTGAAACGCTCCATGGCGACTGAATTCCCACAAACCGTCGGTACTCCCCCCGCACCGCGCGCGCCACTCATGCGCGCCTTTTGTATTTTATTCGAATTTTACATTTCTAACGACTTATGGGCCAACTTGTATATAAAAATTACGTGTCACGTTGTTTGTCCGCGATGAACTCCTAAACTACTGAACTGATATCAATGAAATTTTGCACACTCTGTGCAGTTTGGTCCAACTTGAGAAATAGTCCAAATTTTTATACGTGGTAGAGCCATGCTGCAGCTATATAATGGTTGTAGCACGAACGGGTCGGCTCGACCGGGGAAGGACCACGCTCTCACAGAATACCAGCATAAAATAGCAGTTTAACGCTGCTGTGTTTCGTATGGTGAGGGTAGAGAACTGGAAACCCTTTTTACTGGAAACGAGGCATTCCATCTTAGTCCTCACGGGTGACAACGTATCTGCATTTTGATTCATAATCGAAGATAGATGTAGATGTCTATGGGCCACAGTAACCACTTTCCATCAGGTGGACTGTGTGCTCGTTTGTCACCCTATCCTATAAAAAAATAGGATAGTTTTTATCATGATAAGTTACACTCAATATTTTTTTTATTAAGAAAAGAATTTTTTATATGAAGGGTCGTCGAAAACGACAGTACAACGTCTGCCTGGCCAGCTAGTACATATATATATATACACAATGAGCTAGACGTATATTACCTATGATCAAATCGTATTTATTATCGAGGATTTTCTGTGCTTTTCTGGATCTTGAGAAAGCATTTGATAAGGTTGTAAGGAAGAGAATGTGGGAACTGTTGCCGGGTATGGTGTGGATGGTCGATTGCTAAGGGCTGTGCAGTCACATTACGGTGACTGTAAAGCCTGTGTGCGGGTAGGGCATGACCTGTCACCCATGTTTAGCGTCCAAACGGGCGTAAAACAGGGTTGTGTCATGTCTTCCTGGCTGTTCATACTGTATCTCGACAGCTGTTTACAGAAGCTGAAAGATAGCTGTTTGGGTGTGAAATTGGGTGACGTTAAAGTAAATTGTCTGCTGTATGCTGATGATGCAGTGCTTATTGCACCATCAGAGGCAGAACTGCAGGCATTAGTCACGTGTATGAAAGAGGAATGTGAAATTAAAGGTCTCCGCTTGAATGCTAATAAAACTAAGGTTCTGGTATTTGAAAGGGACGAAGAGAGAACGAAATGTGAAATATGGGTAAATCAGGAATGTCTAGAACAGGTAAATGAAATTGTATACTCGGGGAGTGCTTTTAGCCGGGATGGAAGATGTGATTTAGATGTGGACAGGCGTGTCGCTGCCGGGAACAAAGTCAATGGTGCCCTGACTGCGTTAGTCAAAAGGCAAGGCGTAGTGAAGAGTGCACGCCTTGCAATACATAACGCAGTGTTGGTACCGACTTTGTTATATGGCAGCGAAACCTGGGTATGCCAGAAGAAGCATAAAAGCAAGTTGAATGCAGTGGAGATGCGATCTCTTCGTAAAATGTGCGGCGTCACCATGGCCGACCGAAAGCGAAACGAAGAGATTCGCAATATGGCAGGTTTGAAAGATGACCTTATCACAAAAATTGATAAGGGCGTGCTTTGATGGTTTGGGCACGTTGAGAGAATGAGTGAAGACCGAATGGTGAAGAAAATATATAGCGCGAAAGTTAATATTAAAAGGTGTCGAGGTAGACCGAGACTAACTTTCGAAGACCATGTGAGCAAACTGCTCGAAGAGGGGAGGGTCAAGAGTACTCGGATACCTAGACGTACATGTATGAAGAAGATAATGAATCTGAAAGAAGCGAAAGAGGTATGTAAGGATCGTGACACTTGGCGATCTGTTCTCTCTGGCTACCCCGTCAGGGATTGTGCGTGACGATAAGTAAGTAAGTATCAAATCGTATAAACGTGCGTTAGGACATGGTTCGTTTAAGGACGAGAAACTTGACCTTTATTTGTGTGTAAAAAGGGGCCCAACCTTTCAAGGTGATCAAAACTTAGTCCAGGCTTACAGTTTGATAACTTTTATTCCCAACCGAAATCTAAATACATGGTGTTACTACATAATAGCGAAAGTGAGTAACGAACAATACGGCCCGGCCTTTGTAATCCTCTCGAAGACGTACTCTCTTGAATAATAATACACGTCTTTGTTTATTTACTTCAATCAGCTTATGGCATTATCCTTTTCAGTAAGTTTATGAACAATAAAATTTTATGAATTGTGCTATATTAATACATTATTTAGCATGTTAATAAAGCCAAAATACATGCAACATTTGATATAACTGCGAGCGATATAGCCAGCCGTCGTGTCGCCATCTTCGTTGGCATATTTTTAACTATACTTGTGGCTATTGAGAATATACTTAAGCTCAAAGGCGCCTATTCATGTTATAATAGAGTTAAAATATTATAATACCGTGTAGTGGCGGTGTAAGAATATCCACTACCCCATATCATACCGTGGATGTCGTAAAAGTTGACAGATGGAAATAAATCAGGAGATGGGCAGCAGCATTAATGATAACAACCCGAAATTTTACAAATATGCAGTTGCCAATGCACCCGCCAAGCGTAGCAATTAATGGAAGATCTTTATTAGGAAATCTATGGCGAGGCAATCAGCAGTTGATTTTTATAGGCTGTAATGGATGAAACAGAAACAGAATCTTTTTTATTCAATATACATTATAAATAATGCTTATTGAAAGTTACTCTTTTGTTTAATTACCACTGGTTCGAAAAAAAAACCTCTGTCCTGGGAAGAACCAGCAAGAAACCCAGCGGGACTTTTTTTTAAATAACAGTTTTTTTACGTGGTAGAGCCATGCTGCAGCTATATTACTGGTATAGTTGTAGCACGAATGGGTCAGCTCGACCTGGGAAGGATCAAGCCCTCACATAATACCAGCATAAAATAGCAGCTTAACGCTGCTGTGTTTCGCATGGTGAGTGTAGAGAACCGAGATCCTTTTTACTGGAAACGAGGCATTTCATATTAGTCCTCACGGGTGACTATCTATCTGCATTTTAATTCGTAATCGAGGATAGATGTAGATGTTTATGGGCCACAGCAACCACTTACCATCAGGTGGACTGTGTGCTCGTTTGTCACCCTTATCTTGTAATAAAAATTACCTCAATCGTTTAAGTTATTCGAAAGTGACAAGGTCACTAAAAGATGCAACAACAATTATAATTATAAATTAAAAAAAACATACAGTCGAATTCAGTACCGTCTCCTTTTTGAAGTCGGTAGAAAAACAAAGATAAAAGCGGATATTGAGAAATGTTGGTAATAAGTGGAATGGCCTATGTACGGTGTTTTTCTGCACGATAGACTTAAAAATGAGAATATCTGCTGTAGAACCTGAGTAACTGACATAGCCTATCAACACAAAACAGACAAACGATGGCGGATGAAATTTTTTCCAGCCTCCTACTGACAAGCCTAGGGTTGAGTGATCTCCACTGGATGGAGTGACGATGCTGGTGGCGCAGGACCATATTATCTATGGGAGATATATGTGGAGAAGAAGTCTGGTAAGCAGTGACTATGTGTGAGTTGTAGTGTATGTGAGTGAGTAGGTGAAAGCCTACATTCCATTATCACTCTCAATAAAATGAAACCCTTTATTTTACTGGATTAGATTTTGAATAATGATATCGAATTTACATAAGTAAATTACAACGTTGTACAACGGCTTTTGCATTAAATGCGAAATGCGAGTACAATTTATACAGAAACGTTGCGCTGATTCCATTATAGGATAAAAGCTTTTGAACCGAGTTCAGATCCCGCAATTTCTGCAATAACCTTATTAAAAAATAAAACGTGGAATGAAAGGCAGTTACTCCGGGATTCCACTGGTGACTCTAAGAAGCTTTGGAATAATATTGCGTCAATCACACTTCTTAAACAGACTAAATCAGACAACACAGAGCTACTTAATATTGAAACAACCCCGCAGCATTCTGTTGTCGTAAGTTTTTTCTAGGTGAACCGATTTTGATGATTCTGGTGGTCCCATATAAATTTGATCAAGATCTGACCAGTAGTTTTGGAGTTATCCTTAATAATGCGTATTTAACTGACTTCGACTACATTGATTATGTTCTCATTTTATTTATATTAAAGTCGGTGGTAATTTTTTTTAACTTTACGACTTGTTTTATGTATGTTTACCAATTTCTTGTAAGCAGCTGAACAGATTTAAATGATTATAACCTATTTATAAACTTAGGGCGTGATCGCGTATAAATTTTAGGGCAAAATTCCTCCCCTAATAGTGGTAAAATAGGGCATGAAAATTTTAATGTAACTATGTATATAAGTGGTTTGGGCATGTAGAAAGAATGAATGAGGAAAGAGTGACAAAGCAAATTTATGTTGCAGAGGTGAAAGGCAGAGTCGGGAAGGGACGCCGTAGGCGAAAGTTTATCGACCAAATTGGCGACATATTGTTTTTAAAATCAAGTCCGTGCATGCAGCATGTGAAAAAATCGTTGCAAGTTTGAACTAACACAGCTCTTATTTTCATACACATATGTATATTTCATATTTGTTCTGACATAGATAATATTTATATGTATTGTGTATATATGTAGTGTATGCATGTATATGTGTATGTATGTATTTATATATGTATATATTGTGTGTATTTAAGTATATATGTGTATGTATGCGTGTGTATATGTATATTTATATGTACATAGAATATTTTTTTAGATCTTTCTATTTTGATTACTGCTGCACCGCCTCTTGTTCGTATATCTCTGTTTTAGCCATAGAAATATTAAATAGAGGAGAAGTGGCAAGGGGGCGTGTCTGTGTCCGCACGATATGATCAAAATGCTCAGGTTCTATTCAAATGGCCGTCTTTGCGTATTAGTATACTTTCAACCGTAATCGTGAAACAATATCAGAATGCCGTGTTATTCAGTGGTTTCTTGTAAAGAACGAAGCTAAAACAAAATATTTGTAGATCATGGAATCATTTACCATATGTAAGAACAAGTATTTTACTATCTTTATCTATATAATCATGAAAAACAACAAATCGTAAAATATTTTTTGCTCTTAATGCGTTATTTTTGTTTTCAAATATCACTGCAACAGTACATTTTGTAGTAAATACATTGCTCCTTAACCACTACTTATGTATATCGCTAAGCGACTGAACAAGCAATGTAAATATGACAAAACGATACTTTATTTATGGGGATGCATCGTGTAGTACGGCCACTGTGTCTTGCGATAAGCTAGTGTTGTGCTTGCGCAGATCCACTAACGTATGCTATCGACAACAATGTCGATTGGCGAATTGCTATAATAGTTTATTCTTTCAATTTGTCTACCGTTTCTGCCCGGTGGGAAGACTGATGTGACATAATGGTATTTAATTATTTTGATTATTTTCACCGTTTACTACACTGAATTCGTAACTAGCGATCATAAAGTAAGTTGCTTAAATAATTAGGTTAATCAACGGTGAAGTGTTTTGGGTTGTATTATAGTATATTATGCCTTATCTTCGTATTAATTCCATACTTTTATGTTTTCAAAAGCTTCGAATGCGTTATTATACCTAGTTGGCATGGTTCAGAAATTCAGAATTCATATAATATTATTATAGTGACTTTTGCTAAAAATAAGTGAACATAATTCTCCTGGCTATTTATTTGTTATGCATGAGTGTGTGTTTGTTTTCACATATTTAACAATATCTTAACCAACCAGGGGTTTTTTAACAAAGGCTTGCCAGGTACATGGTGAGGTTAAGAAATTGTGTAGGATATATGTAAATGATAAATAAATTATTATCGTACATTTTCAGCGTCCCAAAAGATGCTAATTTAAAAAAGAAATGAATTGATGCCACAGGAAGGCTACCAAACTAGTTCCCTACAAAAACTAGTACCATATGCCAAAATACCTACTTTTTCAATACGCTATGACAATCTAAACCAACATAACCGGATTATTTTTTTATTGTATTTGTTAGGTAGGTTAGGTACTTAATAATTTACGGTTAGCTACATATTGTTTATTTTTATTATATAATTTCGTGTGCATATCGTTTTTATTTTATTTTATTTTCAATTTTAGTGCAAATTTAGTATAAATGGAAGAGAATCGATAACTTTCCAATTTAGTCAATCACTAATGTATATGTAAAATAAATGGCTTTTGTTTTTAAAATGCACATCACAACGATAGCGACTGATATCTTTGTGTGAGTAAGTAGTACGGTGCATGGTAAATGCACGCTGTTTCTGTAGGGATACGGTTTATAATTGATTGTGTAGAACGTTCTGATTTATAAAATGCGGGTGTGTGCGCGACTGCGTATCTATTGCTTTTACTGATCTGCAAGTGTAGTAGTAGGCGTGTGGTAGGGGCCAACTGGAGACACCGGATTTCGATACATTTTCAACTACGGGGCATATCTCCTTCTATTATTATATCTATGGTTTTAGCCTAATGGTTGACTGGGAGAGAATGCCCTGTGGCATATATCCGCCATATGTACAACGTTGTGCATGAAATATTAAATAAATAAATAAACAAAATAAATATGAAAAACGTCTAATACTGTAATTTAACCAAGCATTCATTGGTGTTTCTTATGTTGGCAATCGAAATAAATTAAAAAAAAAGTTATATTACAAATAATTCGTTCAAAAACTTACGACAAATTTTTATAACATTAAACCGTCGTCGTCATAAACAAAGTCCCTTCACGCCGTCTGTAAGCTTAGTTATTTATTATCTACAAAATATTAATCTATACAATTAGTACGAAAGCATTTGGAAACAGTATGGTAAAGTTAAAAAAAAAGTTACAGTTTATATACGTCCCACTACTGGGCACAGGCCTCCCCTCATTTCTGAGAGGTGTTTAGGTCAAGGAAATGTCCTGCCCTAAGCGTGTTGGCGAACTTCACATGTCTTCGAATTTTTCTTCTTGTTTCTCATACATGCTGGTTTGCTCACGATGTTTTCCTTCGCCGCCGAGCACGTGGTAAATTAGCACTTCAAATTGCAATTAACAATTTCATTGGTGCCAGCGGGAATCGAACTCGGGTTGCTCGCGTACTGCGAAATTTATAACGAGCATTAACCATCTGGGCTACCACGGCTCCTAAGAAACAGCATGTTAGTGATCACCTAATTCTCACTGGTTATTATCAGTCATGTACTATTTAGCAGTATTATTATACTGCTTATTAGCCTTAGCGAACAATTTATGCTTAATAAATTTTTTATACTTTTTGAAAGATAACGTTTGCATATTTTATTTAACTAATATAGATGAGCGTCGATTAAATCGTCTTAGGTTTGTCGATGATATATTAATATTTGCTGAAACAGCTAAACAGTTTAAATATTTGATATATTCATTAGACCAAAAAAGTTAAAAAGTAGGTTTGGAAATGAATGTAAGGAAGACTAAGATAATGACCAGCAGACACAACATATTCATCAAAGTAAAAGGAAACAATATAGAATACGTAAAAAACTACATTTACTCGGGGAAACAAATTTCCTTCATGAAAAATAACAACGAAGATGAAGTAGAAAGAAGAAAAAGTATTCCATGGAAAAAGTTTTGGTCACTAAAGGAAATTCTAAAACGAAAATACAGTAGTATGAAGATAAAGAATCCTTGATGGACATCTGCCTTTTGTCTAGTTTACTATACGGCTGCCAAACGTGGCCTTAAACAAACAAATTGAAACAGAAAACAAATACAAACAGAGAGCCGGGGAAAGGGTCATCTTAAATATAAACAAAATACATAAAAACAAGAACCATATAATATGACAAAAAACAAAAATAACACATGCACTCACGCAAGCACTAACGTTGAAATGGAAACGGGCGGAACATGTCTCACGATACCCAGATAATAGGTGGACAATACGTACCACACGATTACCTGATGAAGCTGTATTTTTTGTTGGCTCATGTACATATTTAATAATAATAATAATTTGCATAGCTGACAGGATTTTCAATATGGACGTAAAACGCCATTACGAAGTGTTTGATTGTCGATTGTTATATGTACCGTAAATATTTATATGCATTTATTAAAGTGGTGTTACTTCGACATTACAAACAGACACTTCAATTTTATTTATTTGTATGCGTAGATTTGTTTTAAAATTTCATGGTATACCACATTTTTGCTCTTAAATTGTTTCCTGACCTAGGGAAATCAAAATACCACCGCCGCGCCGATTGGTTATTTTGTGACGCGATAAACTAGGTACTAGGTAACTGTGATAACTCACTACTGTGAGTTATACTTAGAAGATAAGATATATTATGTTGTCGCGGATTTTTTCTTAGAACCTTTAAAGATAAATAATTCAGCCGTGTAATATTTTCGAGCAACTTTAACTTTTGAAACAGCGCACGCCGAAGCTCTCAAGAGGCACGACTTAGTTGTCGCATATTATCATGATTTTAGCAATAATATACATAATATATAGCCTAAGTTCATCTTAAATAACGTACCTTTTAAACAATGAAAGAATTTTTCAAATACATACAGTGGTTCCGTAGATTATCCTCCACATAAACACAAACTCACAAAATTCCCACTCTCTCTTTATGATAAGTATAGATTTAGATTTGTTTTCCGAAAGAAATTGCTCTGTAGCAATTTTCTCTCTGTAGCTTGTTTCCCCTCAATATTTGTATATTTTGCTATATTAATCTTTCCTTTGTGTACAATATAGAGTAGTATTGTGTTGTATTGTAAAATAGGCAGCAATAGATTAAAAAGCTTGATATTTATGACCTCAATTATACTTTTTAGCCTCGTTCAAGGCCGAGTAAACACAGCCCAACATTTACCACCAATTATACGATATTGTCTAGTTTATTTCTGGATCGGGTCGGGCTCTGACGTAATACTTGTTATTGCTCCGTGACATCTATGTCATCTATGTAGATAGGCTTTGTTTGGACATAACTTTGTGTTCCTGCTAAAGTTATTTTGTTCATAGGCGACACCGCGAAAAAATGCACCTCCTTTCATCGAATAGTATAGGAGTATGACACGACTAATGAAACTGGAATTTCGATATAGGTAAATTCATGTGTTTATCTTGAATTCACTTGTTCAAAAACACGATTGTAAAATTTTGACTAGATCATAATAATTTTCGAAAACACCTCTAAAAATCACTATAGTTGAAATTACAACGAAATTACTTAATCTATATGCTTGGGAACCACTCAAATATATTTCTAACATCAATATTCCTAATTTATTTGCTCATTATTTTGATTACTAAAATCAATAATTTTTTTAAAATATTTTAAGATTCTAAGCGGTCTCAATCGTCGCGGGTGCTACGCAATTTTAGATCTTATGACGGCGTTTTTGAAGTTTTTATAGAAATTATGTTTCACTCGGGTCAGTCCGGCGATAGCCCGCTTCAACGGTTTTCGATGTGTCGCCTAATGAGTATATCAATGTGGTTTATTTGCAACGAAGTTTCTTATTGAACGGTACGAATTTGGTGGATGGGAGCTATGCAAGAGTTTTCTATAGTGCGAGCGAGATGGAATAATATCCATATCCCTCGCACTTTTTCTTATCTTGCCATGAAAAAATATTATTTTAAATGACGCTTCATTTTAATTGACGCAGAGTAAGTAATTCATTCATTTGTATTTGTTAATCAATAATATAATACGTTTATCATTAATAATATAATATGAAAGGAACTTCGTCCCAAATGAGTGTTCCACGACACGCACGGATGTTTTTTTTTCTTTTAGAAAGGGTGAGCACACAGATAATCGGATGAAAAGTGGATGTTGCTGCGCCTACATACGAACACATATCCTCTTATATGAATGCTTGCGTGCGTTATCACCTACGACGTCTGAGTTTTATTGCCTCATTAGTAGTAAAAAGAGTTTCAGATTCTGATCTCTTCGGATTAGTGAACAGTAGTG
Organism: Parnassius glacialis; assembly: GCA_033319125.1. Classification (NCBI taxonomy): domain Eukaryota; kingdom Metazoa; phylum Arthropoda; class Insecta; order Lepidoptera; family Papilionidae; genus Parnassius; species Parnassius glacialis. The sequence goes on from JAVANC010000008.1 coordinate 2,632,223, forward strand.
GCAATGGGCCGATCATATTGCTCGAAGAACTGACAATTGATGGGGAAGAAAGGAGCTCGAGTGGCAGTCTCGTATCATAATGATGATGATGATGATAATTCTGTACATAATTATTAAAACATTTAAAAATCCAAATGCGTATCGACCCATGCATAAGTTCCGCAATGCAGCATAAAGGCTGAAAGTGACATTTGTAGTTTTCATCGCTATATCGTTCGCCATTTTACAAGTTTTATCTAGATTTTTCGTTGTATTCATCATGGCTTGGTTGGGTCGTCGCAAATTTATATCAAGCTTAACGTTTCAACATTTAAGATTAATTGTTTTATGTTACCCCATAATTATTTATAAGACCTCTCTGATATTACCTCACTGTATAAGGTTGGTCCGAAAAGGTCTACATACCATATAGGGAAGTAGAAAAAATATATAGGTACAAAGTATACTATACTTTGTACCCTTTTTATGGTTTCGTAGCCAAATGGCAAAAAACGGAACCCTTATGGATTCGTCATGTCCCTCTGTCTGTCCGTCCGTATGTCACAGCAACTTTTTTCCGAAACTATAAGAACTATGCTGCTGAAACTTGGTAAGTAGATGTATTCTGTGAACCGCATTAAGATTTTTACACAAAAATAGAAAAAAAAACCATTCAATTTTGGGGGTTCCCAATACTTAGAACTGAAAGTCAAAAAAATTTTTTTCATCAAACCCATACGTGTGGTATATCTATGGATAGGTCTTCAAAAGTAATATTGAGGTTTCTAATAATTTTTTTTCTAAACTTAATAGTTTGCGCGAGAGAAACTTCCAAAGTGATAAAATGTGTGTCCCCCTCCCCTCCCCCCTGTAACTTCTAAAATAAGTAAATGATAAAACTAAAAAATATATAAGATGTACATAACCATATAAGCTTCTACCGAAAATTGGTTTGAACGAGATCTAGTAAGTAGTTTTTTTAATTCGTCAAAAACCGTAAACCGCAATTAACCTTTCATTCAATCAACTCAAATATAAAAATTAAAAAAAAAACATTTAATTTCATAAACATAAACCTTATGCATAAACTGTGAATCATTATTTTTTAATAATAAATCTGTAAAAGGTGCCTAAGTAAATAAAGTTACTTGCTACTACGGAACCCTTCATGGGCGAGTCCGACTCGCACTTGGCCGCTTTTTTAAGCATTATTGCGCGCACATATAAGTGTGAGATTGGCAATTGGTAAACATTAAACACGAGAGAATTCTCGTAGAGAAGGAGTGCAAAAAGCTAAAATTTGCGTATATCTATCGATACACCCCGGGATTTGGGTGATTCAGCACTTGACAATAGCGCCACCTACCGGGTCTAATTGTGAATCTAAACTATTCTCAAATCAACTTAATCACACACAAAAAAATTCATCAAAATCGGTGCAGCCGTTTAGGAGGTGTTCAGTCATATACACACGGACAGAAGAACTATATATATATATATATACATATATATATATATATATATATATATATATATATATATATATATATATATATATATATATATATATAAAGATGTTTGTTAAAAACACATGATATATAATAAAATAAAACATACATTGTTTACATTCATATTGACAAATTATGTCGTTTGTTGCCGTTCAAGCTATCAATGTGTCAGAGAACGTCCAATGTATGTTATTATTCTAAGTTCAATATCAAATACTTAATAGTCTGCGGTCAAACAGTCGCACAGAGTAGATATTGTAGTCAAAGTATTTTTAAATGTTGCCGACAAATAATTACAGACAGGTTGACTGAATAATGTCCAAATGCTCAAACGCTGCTAAATCTTAAGTGCCGCTTATGTCAAAGTGACTGTGACACTACACTTAACGACAACTTAAAATTCAGTATCGTTTGAGTATTTGGCCATAAGCTGTGAATTCTGTGTGATTTCTACCGTTTTTAACAGTGTATGGTATGTTAAGGCAAAAAAGCATTATTTTATATTTTGTATTTTTTTATAGGTAGGGTGGCAAACGAGCACACAGTCCACCTGATGGTAAGCGATTGCTGTGACCCATAGACATCTACATCTATCATCAATAAAGGATCAAAATACAGATGCGTTGTCACCCGTGAGGACTAAAATGGAATGCCTCTTTTCCAGTAAAAAGGGTCTCCGGTTCTCTACACTCACCATACGAAACACAGCAGTATTAAGCTGCTATTTTACGCTGGTATTCTGTGAGAGCCCGGTCCCTCCCCGGTATGGAGTGTAGAGTACAAGGAGAACCATCTTATACCCTAGCAAAAGTTGAAAAAGTGTCCTACTATTTACTGAAAATAGAGGTTCCAAAATCTACCACAATAGCGCTGGCGTCTGAAAAACTACGATATGAAGATAGCTGTTGTGAACGGAGTGAAGTCAGCTGAATTCAAATATTTCAAAAATTTCATGATTAGAGTATGGGTATGCCAGAAGAAGCATAAAAGCAAGTTGAATGCAGTGGAGATGCGATCTCTTCGTAAAATGTGCGGCGTCACCATGGCTGACCGAAAGCGAAACGAAGAGATTCGCAATATGGCAGGTTTGAAAGATGACCTTATCACAAAAATTGATAAGGGCGTGCTTCGATGGTTTGGGCACGTTGAGCGAATGAGTGAAGACCGAATGGTGAAGAAAATATATAGCGCGAAAGTTAATATTAAAAGGTGTCGAGGTAGACCGAGACTAACTTTCGAAGACCATGTGAGCAAATTGCTCGAAGAGGGGAGGGTCAAGAGTACTCGGATACCTAGACGTGCATGTATGAAGAAGATGATGAATCTGAAAGAAGCGAAAGAGGTATGTAAGGATCGTGACACTTGGCGATCTGTTCTCTCTGGTTACCCCGTCAGGGATTGTGCGTGACGATAAATAAAATAAATAAAATCATGATTAGAGTAGTTAGTAAAATGCCAGTAAACAAAATCTCAACTCTTTACATAGTACAAAACCAAGCGGATTGGTCGGTCCTTGTTTATTTCTCTCTCATCTTATTCAAATTACTTTTGGCGCTTTTTTTTTATTTATCCTATGCTACTGCAGCGCCACCCTTATTGGACACGTTTTTAGGGACACTTTTCATATATAGAGATGGTCCTCCTTCTACTCTACACTCCATACTCCCCGGTGGAGCTACAACTATACTACTAATATAGCTGCAGCATGGCTCTACCACTGCTCCAACTACTATCATAGTCATAGTCATAGTAATTTATTCCATTGATAACAAAATACATTGTGTTGGAAATTACAAGTCAATTCAATAAGATTTAAAAAATAACATTATCATTTATGCAATAGTCAATCAATTATCCACATCAAAATAATAATAACAATAATAGGAAATAATATAATTACAATAAAGACATATTATGTCAAAATATAAAATTACAATAAAGAAATTTGTCGAAATAATAAGATTACAAAAAGGAATATGTCAGTTTTTTAACTATATTTTAGCATCAGTCAATTAGAATTTACAAACTCTTCTACACTATAAAAACTATTTTCCAGAAGATACGACCTCAATCTGTTTTTAAATTGGATCACATTTGTTATGCATTTTAAATAATTTGGCAATTTATTAAATAGTCTGACCTGTATGTAAGATATCTGTGTTTTAATGGTGTTTTATATATTAATGTCCAGTTGAATGTTAAATAGAGCTTGCTTAATATACAAATACAAAAATTTTATGAATTACGATCGAATTTCGACCACTAGGCGAACACTAGTGGCACTAGACATTGTGTCGGCGCCGTGCCGGCGGGAGATATCCCCGTTTGTTTCCACCACCAAAATGCGTCCACGTCCGCGACCAAAGCAATATAATATAACTCATTTAAAATTAGAATAACACGGCATAAGAAGCTTTCAACAGCTGGTTGCCAGTACCCAAAGGCAGTTTTTAGGGGGTATCACTTAGGTACCCCTTGTAGGCAGTGAGTCCCCCATAACCACTATAGACCGGCTATAGTGGTATGCGTAATGCATTTTCTGCCTCCCTCTGTGGTAGCCCATTTCCAATTGCTTCGGGCGCAAAAAAATAAATAAATAAATTAGAATAACATAAAACTGCATCTCTACATCTGTGGACTAAGCCTATGATGGCTCTGTGGCACAGTGACTTAACAATGAGTTGTTGCGCTGGGTGCCGCGGGTTCGAATCTCTATTAACTATTTGTATGGCCTACAAATAATTGTTCCGGGGCTGGATGTTTGTCCTCGTGCAATTTGTAAACTACCTTCGCGATACAAGGAGAAAATTCTAGTGTGGGGTTACCCCCACACTAGAATTTTCTTGTAGTTTGTTATAAAAAAAATTGTGAAAAAAGCCTTATATTGCTATGTTTAGATAAACCATCTTAATAAATATTTTAGCAGCAATACCCTTCAAATCTGAACAAAAAACTGATTGCAAGTGTTCTTGTCGGTAGTAATAGACAAGACGGTTGTGTCTTTCCGGAATGATTGCTAGACAAGGTGTCTCAGAAGAAGAACCTAGCATTTATAGCGTAACAGTGACGTGATAGAGCCATGCTGCAGCTATATTATGGTTGTAACACGAATAGGTCGGCTCGACCGGGGTGGGACCACGCTCTCATAGAATACCAGCGTAAAGTGACAGTTTAATGCTGTTGTGTTTCGTATGGTGAGTGTGGAGATTCGGAGACCCTATTTCGCTGGAAATGAGGCAATTCATCTTAGTTCTCAGGGGTGACAACGCATCTGAACTATGATTCTTAATCGAAAATAGATGTAGATGTCTGTGGGCCGCAGCACTCACTTATCATCAGGTGGACTGTGTGCTCAGAAACAAAACAGCACTTGTACGCGTATGACAACTGGCAACTCTGTACCACTGAGGAATCGAAAAGTGTCGTCTTGATTTGAAAGGACGCATCAAGGACAAGCTTTGTAACTTATTAGAAATAAAACACAATTTAACTAAATCTTCTTCGATATTTAAATTTATAAAATAGCTAAAAGTATACTATACATAAATTTACAGAATATATACATCCCAGATATTCTCCTTGCATTTCCGAGAGGGTTTTATAACAGCGATCTGTCTACTGCGCTCGCCCAATACACGTTAGCATCCTGCATATTTCTGCAAAATATTTGCTTTAATTTCTCAGACATGCTGATTTCCTCATGATGTTTTCCTTCACCGCCGAGCAAGTGGTACATCACTTATAATTGCAATTAACAATTTCATTGTTACCGGCGAAGATCAAACAAAAGTTACTCGCGTACTGTGAAATTTACAGCACACGCTTAGCCTTTGATCTAGCGCGGCTTTTATAAAATAATTAATAAAGCATAATAGGAGCCAGCACGAGATTTCAAGTCTAACGTAAATGCGATGCAATTAGTGAGCTTGGAAATTCGCACCGCTAGCGACTAGTTAGTTACCTGGTCTCCAACTCAATTACCAAGCTGCGACGAGGTTAATCTAATACGACTTCTCATCACGCGATTTGTATTTACATTGAAAGTTCCCTTCCTAGTACAACTCGGACTTGAAAAGCCTTATAACAGTGAACCTTTTGTTTATTACTATAGAATACCTTTATTATTCATCTTTGATTAAAATTGTGATCCATAATGAAAAATATATTTTATTAAACTTAGAAAACTTAATGATAATCTCTAAAAGTTATGATTCAAAAACAGAAGGATTCCTTGTCTATCATTATTTATTAGTCTAAAAATAAAAAACTATAACTTTTTATTGGATTTATTTTAACTGCAATGATATTTTCAAAAAAATTATGGAAAAAGTTTTTAATTAAAACTAGTTTTACGGTTTATATCGCGTAATATACGCGAACTTATTTTATATTCTTGTAATTTCGAGCACTTCACAGCACCCCTGTTCACGGGGAATACTACTGTGTCGCACGGCTACCTCCAGAATAATATTACTCATTACCCCCATGACCATGGGTGCTGAAAAGTCAAAACGTAAAATAAGTTAATATACGCGATAGAATCTGTAAAAAACTAGTCTTATTTAAATGTGCAGTGTTCGCGTACATATAACATATCATTATAAAAAAAAACCGGCAAAGTGCGGGTCGGACTCGCGCACCGAGGGTTCCGAACAAATCTGTAGGTATATAAGTTTAAAATTATTAAAAATATTTTTATTGTATGATGTAACTAAAAATTTATGCTTTTCGCAATTTTTCCTTTATTTGTGCTATAAAACGTTACTTCGTACCAAATTTCAAGATTCTGAGTTCACGGGAAGTACCCTGTAGGTTTTGATTCCCTTGCGAATGTCGAAAATTTACGGCATAAACGGCTGTATCTTTTGATTGCGTTGGCTTAGCAGTTTGATTTTTTCACAGCTCTAAGGGACAGTAGACTTGAGTATTTGATATGAATTTCAGCTTGATACCTCCACGAGTTCCTGAGAAAAAGGGTCTTGACAGACAGACAGACAGACAGACAGACAGACAGACAGACGGACAACAAAGTGATCCTATAAGGTTTCCGTTTTTTCCTTTTGAGGTACGGAACCCTAAAAAGAAAAATTACATACAAAATTTAAAAAATGCTAGAAAATAATCAAATGTCTGACATGTTTTAATGTTACTAGAGACCAATACAATTTGTGCTAGATAAACAGCTTTTTCTACCGACTTTGAAAGGAGACTAAAACGTTACTTCGTACCAAATTTCAAGATTCTGAGTTCACGGGAAGTACCCTGTAGGTTTTGATTCCCTTGCGAATGTCGAAAATTTACGGCATAAACGGCTGTATCTTTTGATTGCGTTGGCTTAGCAGTTTGATTTTTTCACAGCTCTAAGGGACAGTAGACTTGAGTATTTGATATGAATTTCAGCTTGATACCTCCACGAGTTCCTGAGAAAAAGGGTCTTGACAGACAGACAGACAGACAGACAGACAGACGGACAACAAAGTGATCCTATAAGGTTTCCGTTTTTTCCTTTTGAGGTACGGAACCCTAAAAAGAAAAATTACATACAAAATTTAAAAAATGCTAGAAAATAATCAAATGTCTGACATGTTTTAATGTTACTAGAGACCAATACAATTTGTGCTAGATAAACAGCTTTTTCTACCGACTTTGAAAGGAGACGGTTCTGAATTCAACTGTATGTTTTTTATGTGTGTTACCTCATAACTTTTTTCTGGGTGAACCTATTTCGACGGTTCTTTTTTTATTTGAAAGCTAGTGCTTCTCATATGGTCCCGTATAAATTTGATCAAGGTCTGACCAATAGTTTTTGAGTTATTCTTAAGAATTTATATTAAAGTCGTTTGTACAAAAATTTTCATTTCAAATTATTTGTGTCAATATCCACTTCGATGATAGGAGGAAACGTTTTCCTTAATAATAGGATTCCTTTACTGCCTAAAAGTGTGTCTAGGTAAGCACAACACTCTTATCTGTTTCCACTTTCAAATAGCAGTTTTTTGAGTTATTCTTAATAACTTATATTGAACTCGGTTGTTCAAAATTTTTTAATTTTAAATTATTTGTGTCAATATCCACTTCGACGATAGGAGGAAAGGTTTTCCTTAATAATAGGATCACTTCGATGATACGAGAAAACCTTCCTTAGTAATAGGTTTCCTTTCCTGCCTAAAAGTGCGTCTAGGTAAGCACAACCCTCTTACCTGTGTCCACTGTCAAATAGCAGTGCATGCACTGCTGTCTTCCATTCTGAAGGTATAGAGCCAGTACAAATACAGGCTGTGAGGCACTCCATCTTAGTCTTTAGAGGTGCCAATGCACCTTTAGCGTTCTTTGTTTAAAGTTGGCTGCGTGTGTCCATGAACAGTAGCCACTTACCAATAGGTTTAAGTTTTTTTTCAATTAATTTTAATAATTATTATTTAAATAACATTTACCCTTCCCTTATGTAGAACCAATGCTGGCAAAAGAGCGCCATTGTATCGTTTAATGCAAAATTATAATGATCACTTTTGTGACATTGATATTTTTAATAATCGTGCAAATTCCTTTAGAAACAAAGTGATTAATAAGCTTATGAGTCTTACAAACTAAAGAAGGGAAAAGGAAAAAAATCAAAACTCAATCATAATACAATTGAATTATATAATTGTTTTGAAATCAAACCTAAAATTTTGAGTTTTCTTTTTATTATTTATTTTTTTTGTTTATAGCTAGATTGTAAGTAATTTCTGTTTTTAAACAGATCGATAATGCTGATCTCTTGTCTACTTAAATTACAGTTTAAGTTAATGTAATGTCTAATGTCTTTTTGTAATATTGATTATGTACTAAGTCCTCCTTCACATCTCTCATTTTTGTAATTTAATGTATAAATTATTATCTGAGGCTGGTGGTGTTGGCTTCACTAAATTTAAATTTTAGGATTAAGATTAGTTATTAATCCTCTGTTGAAGTTGTTTACTGGTCCTTAAATAAAATAAAATAATAACAAAAGTTGTAAACCCAGTACCAGAATATAATAATAATAATAAACGGTGTTGTCGTATAAAAAAGGGTAAAATACTTTAACATCATGACTCTTGACCAAAGAACATAATTGTTAGGTTTAATGTTTTTATACAAATTACTAAGTAATAAGTTAGACTGTCCCAGTTTACTAAGTAAAATTAATTTTCGAGTACCACGCAGATATCCGCGTACTGCTATTACTCCGGTCATGCCTCCACGCACCGGGACGGTCTTCGGCGCTAACTCCACAATCCCCCGTTTATGTAAAATATATAATAAATTCAGTCAGTTAATTGACATCAACATTAATTCGCCTAACTCCTGAAGCGGCGCTGTCGTCGCGCCACAAGCGAAAGACATCGAAGCCTAAATCGCGCTAACAAAGTTCCGAGATTAAAGCAATATAATATATAGAATAGCTTCGAACTACCACTCGGAGTGTCTTCGGATCAGTCGTTTGGATCTTACCGTTTGCTTCCACTGGCTACATTGGTGACCCCGACGTGATTTGAACACGCAACCAAAAACCTTCGGAAACTACAACTTCAAAACCTTCGTCATCGTCCTCAAGTACCCCATTCATTCACTTCCGAGCTGATATTATCTGCAGTCTTCACATTCGGCAAAGCCATCTAGCTTTACAAAGGTTCATCGCAACACTGGAATAATAATGCTTCCTGTTCCTTCAAGCTACTCTCTGCGCTACAGTGTTCGGCACGGCTCTGAGCCTTACTGCTCGCCTCTGCTTCACGGCACTCTCGCAGATTACTTGCCTTCTTCTCGACTCATGGCAGACTACAAGACAACCCCTGGCACTTGCTCCGGCTCATCGTTGTCACCGGCGTCACTTGCCCTTACGCACACAGCATACATTCCCCACCGGCATTAGGACGCACCGGCAATCAGACTGCACTATCGACCTCCAGTCTGAGCAGGGGGGTGATGTGGCGGCGCTGTCGTCGCGCCACAAGCGAAACACATCGAAGCCTAAATCGCGCTAACAAAGTTCCATAATTAAAGCAATATATATATATATATAGAATAGCTCCGAACTACCACTCGGAGCGTTGGCCGCTCCCCGGGCAGAACACCTTGCCCTTACCTTTCGTAAGTTAATTATCAGCAACCTAGTCAGCCAGTCATCCTGAGTGTGATTTTTTTCTCATATTAATTATTACTTATAGTTTCTTTTAGTTTCTTATAATATATATTTAGTTGGGTTAGATTATGATTAATGTTAAATAACTTTGTAATTTTATTTAAAAGACTAATTATTAGTTAGGTTAAATCTCTTTTGAAATTGTTTAAATTGATAAAGTTATACAGGCTTTTACCAAAATTACTATTGTATTTTTTTTTGATTGTTTCTGGTCTTGGTTTGTTTCTGTTATTAACTCACTTTCAGGTTTATTCTAGAAAAAACAGCTTGTAGTGTTTACCATTAAAATGATTTTACATACTCTGTGCAATTAATATAGTAATTACACTTTAAGAAATATATGTAACGTATATATTGTAAAATCGCTGGTAGACCCAATAAATAAATAAATAATAATGTCCTCCAGATGCGCGAAGACATAAGAGTAGCGCACAATTTTTGTTTGGAATAGCTTCTCTAGTAAGTAGTACATATAAAATAATCGGCCAAGTGGGAGTCGGACTCGCACGGAGGGTTTCATATCATAGTAATACACGTTTCTAGTAGGGAAGCCCCTTTTAATATATCCCCTTTTTAACAGGGATAGAGCCAGGCGGCAGCTTTTGCTGTCGCATGGATGGGCCGGCTCGGTCCGGGGTGGTACCACGACCTCACAGAATACCAGCGTGAAGTAGAGGTTTACCTCTACGTTTCGCTTGGTGAGTGCAGGTGGCCGGAGGCCCTTTTTACTGGAAATGAGGCATTCCATCTTAGTCCTCACGGGTGAAAACGCATCTGCATTTTGATCTGTAACAGAGGATAAATGTAGATGTCTATGGGCCGCAGCAACCACTTACCATCAGGTGGACTGTGTGCTCGTTTTTCACCCTTATACTATAAAAAAAAAGAAAATCTTTTTACTATTGTTGTTATATCGGCAATAGAAAAACACCTTCTGTGAAAATTTCAACTGTGTAACTATTACGGATCATGAGATACAGCCCGCTGACAGACAGACGGACGGACGGCTGGACGGAGGGACGGACACGAGAGGCTTAGTAATAGGGTCGCATTGCCCTTTTGGTTACCTTTTGGGTACGGAACCTTAATAAAGGGAAATAAAGTATTTCCCACAGCCAGGAACTGTCCTCTCCTCATTTCTGAGGAAGTTATTGGAGTGTGAAAAACGTTGATGCTGTCACATTTCTAGTAAGTTTGTTTCACACACATTCACAATATATCTATACAGGGTTATTTTTTAAAGAGTAGCCAAATTTTAAACTGAACTTCAAATATATAAATAATGATATACCGTAATTGCAGTTTTTGAAAATACGAGTAAATAAGGCTTCTACTTTTGTTTGAAATTATCCCAAATTGAATGTGATTTATAGGCAATAACGTTTTTGTCTACCGATCGACCCTAACGAATGTGTGCGTGCGCAATAAAATCAGTTAAAATAATGCATCACCACGCATTTTGAATTTCAAAGATAAAAAGGACAGAATTATTGAGATTTTTTTAATCAATTTTCCTTCACCATTTGCCTATGTTACTTATTCTGAACTTTCTCTGGAAATTCGACCGGTTATTGCAAAATCACCCTGCATATATAAGCGAAATACCACTGACTTTCTCCAAAATTCGCAGACTCGAGGAGTCACAGACAAGATTGGCTACATCTTGAAACTTGATTTCATTAAAAATTACTACAAGCCGCCGAAGAAGATAAGTCAATTTTTACCATCAGTCAAGTGTTATATCCCTCTACAAGATGCAGGAGTGTACAAGCTTGATTGCGAATGAGGTATCTCTTACATGGGACAAAGAAAAAGATTTATAAAAACCCGCGTAAAGGAACAAATATATAGCTGACGTTAAGCACCGACGCTATGGGAAATCAGCAGTGTGTGAACATGTTCATGATCGTCCTCGCCATTACATTAGATTTAATAGACCACAAATCCTCACAAAAGAACACTGATTTCTTCCAATGATGATTCGAGAGGCTATTGAAATTAAAAAATCTTAATTTCAGTAGACAAGATGGATGGGAATAAAAGTTAATTCATATACAAGCATACCACTGCAAAACTTTTGATAATGTAAGCTCGTTCTGCGTAGATTGGCCCAAAAATTAATATTTAAAAACTGTAAGTAGCCAGGCTAACCATGACATCGGGACGTCAAACATCTTAGTCCCCCCGTGACCATGGGTGTTGTAAAGCATCTGAAACGTCAGGAATTAAAAAGTTAAAATTGAACGCGATAAAATCTCTAAAATTTGTTTCATTTATTTATGTTAGTCAAAAGGCAAAGCGTAGTGAAGAGTGCACGCCTTGCAATAGATAACGCAGTGTTGGTACCAACTTTGTTATATGGCAGCGAAATCTGGGTATGCCAGAAGAAGCGTAAAAGCAGGTTGAATGCAGTGGAGATGCGATCTCTTCGTAAAATGTGCGGCGTTACCGTGGCCGACCGAAAGCGAAGCGAACAGATTCGCAATATGGCAGGTTTGAAAGATGACCTTATCACAAAAATTGATAAGGGCGTGCTTCGATGGTTTGGGCACGTTGAGCGAATGAGTGAAGACCGAATGGTGAAGAAAATATACAGCGCGAAAGTTAATATTAAAAGGTGTCGAGGTAGACCGAGACTAACTTTCGAAGACCGTGTGAGCAAATTGCTCGAAGAGGGGAGGGTCAAGAGTACTCGGATACCTAGACGTGCATGTATGAAGAAGATAATGAATCTGAAAGAAGCGAATGCAGTATGTAAGGATCGTGACACTTCGCGATCTGTTCTCTCTGGCTACCCCGTCAGGGATTGTGCGTGAAGATAAGTATAAATATTTAATGTGTAGTATTCGCGTAAATATAAGAAATTATTATGAGGGTTGCCTAACTTTTGCCACTATGAGGCTATTTTCTTTTATAGGATAAGGGTGACAAACGAGCACACAGTCCACCTGATGGTAAGTGGTTGCTGCGGCCCATAGACATCTACATCTATTCTCGATTACGAATCAAAATACAGATGTGTTGTCACCCGTGAGGACTAAGATGGAATGCCTCATTCCCAGTAAAAAGGGCCTCCGGCCACCTGCACTCACCAAGCGAAACGCAGAGGTAAACCTCTACTTCACGCTGGTTTTCTGTGAGGTCGTGGTACCACCCCGGTTCGAGCCGGCCCATCCGTGCGACAGCAAAAGCTACCGCTTGGCTCTACCACTGTTGAAACTATTATTCGACTATTACTCGAGAAATAATGAAAACGAAGAAACCTAAAAAAATTAAATAGCTACTTGGTAAAGAAAGCAACGTTTAGTTAAATAATTTAAAATTAAACATTTTGTACAACCGACTCCAATATAAATTATTAAGAATAACTCAAAAACTATTCGTCAGACCTTGATCAAATTTATATGGGACCACATGGGAAGCACCAGTTTTCAAGTAAAAAAAGAACCATCGAAATCAGTTCACACAGTAAGAAGTTATGAGGTAACACACATTAAAAAAAACATACAGTCGAATTCAGTACCAGCTCCTTTTTCAAGTCAGTAGAAAAATATTACGATAACAGATCAAGTGATTTAGAATCTTTTTTTTTTTATAGGATAAGGGTGACAAACGAGCACACAGTCCACCTGATGGTAAGTGGCTGCTGCAGCCCATAGACATCTACATCTATCCTCTATTACAAATCAAAATGTAGATGCGTTGTCACCCGTGAGGACTGAGATGGAATGCCTCATTTCCAGTAAAAAGGGCCTCCGGCCACCTGCACTCACCAAGCGAAACGCAGAGGTAAACCTCTACTTCACGCTGGTTTTCTGTGAGGTCGTGGTACCACCCCGGTTCGAGCCGGCCCATCCGTGCGACAGCAAAGCTGCCGCGTGGCTCTACCACTGTTGTACACCAAATGTTACGGCCAACAGCTGCCCATCCCAGGAGTAGAATCCTTCGCGGCCCATAGACGAAGAAGCTACAGGCAGATGCTGGTCGGGCGTCCTCACGCCACGGGTTAAAAGTCTAATTACACTAAACAATCCGGGGGGAGCGATACAATTATTGAACAGAGCTTACTTACCTCTATTCAAGGCGACTGGTCCCTCAGGATTCGGTCAGGTCTCGTGTGGATGTATTGTGCTAGAAAGTAAAGGTCAGTGATGTGTATTTGGGTGTGGCTGGTAGTGTTATTGACCTTATTTGACCGTTCCCCCTGCAGCAGTTCGGCCCTCAGCTCCTCTCCAAGCTAAGGTCGCCTTCCGCAGTCACTTTCTTCCTTTGTTACGATTGACTCGCGAAAATGAACACAGAACGTACGGGTCAAAGGTCACCGTTATTTCTAGAATATTAACTACCGCACTAGTAACTAATACAGTCGAATCCACTTATACAGATTCTGCGTTAAACCTAAAGTCCCGGGTAAACTCTCAACACGCGCTACCATTCCCAGTGGTATATTTACTATACGCGCCTAACATAAAATTAGATCTAAGAGCTCCCAAACAAAACGGGCTGCCTTCTCTTTTGACGCGAAGAAGACATCTAATCTTTCGCTCTCGACTCCCACCTTTCAGCAAGCTCGGACGTTCAACACGCACGAACGTCATTCCGTATCGACCGAGCCGAGTGCCATCTAACGTCGATGCCTGACACTAACGCTTTTGCGTGAACAAACCCCCGTCCCGGACATAAGGATTTAGGTCCGCGAGCAAACCGGTCAGCGGGACAGGGTCGCGACGGCAAGTTGCAAGATCGAATCTACAACCAAACTAGGCCACCTTACGCACCCAATCAGATCTTGCAACACTAACCAACGCCCCAAAATTGCAGCCCCAACGTGGGCTAGCCGGAGAGTTGAACTGGATGCCCTTCCTGGACATCGCAGCACATAAATAAGTCCTATTCCTAGACAGAAGTCAGACGACCTCCTTCAAACACCTATCTGCGCTCCTATGATTAGTTCCGCAATTCGACCGGATCAGGTCTGCAAACAGCGACGCGACACGAAGCGGCCCAGAGGGACCTTCAAGTTTCAGTGCAGAGAGCACCCCCAAATTCCCCATGAACGTCGTCTGTGGAGAGCTGAACGAAACGCACAGATGGTCCCTAGCAGTCACCTGCTAGGGACCATGAAAAATTATTTGAAATATGAGCATAGGATCACTCCTATGCTCATATTTCAAATAATTTTTCAAAAGCATCAATGTTCAATTACAGAATTAATTAAAACAAGTAATCACCGATGCACATAGGTCAACTTGGCAAAGTAAACAAAACAATAAACGTAAGGGACAGCCCTATTTCTTATTTCAAATAAATATCTTAGACAGTGCCAACAAAATCTAAACCAAAAGAGAATTGACTCCTATTTCCTTCGGCAACCACAGGGTTATCTAATTTCAACCTTCCTTATCACAAAGCAAAATGATTAAACACTATCACAAGCATTAAACAAGGGCACACAATTTAATCTCAATTTTCCGTGCAACAACAAACGCAGTGATCAAATGTATTTACAAAACATATGCAGCAGCATTTAAAGGAGTATTTTAAATTCATTTCTTTTAATCATAACCACTACAATATGAATTTCGCGGAAAACCCAAAAGCATTTTAATTTAAATTTAAAGAATTTTTAACTAAGTGCTCGACCAAACCAAATCCAATACCACTTGAGAGCGTGATTCAACTCTCCAGGGGGTCCTAATCTTCCCACCACCAAGTGGAGGCCACACCGCGTGAACCCGATACTAACAGAGCGCAACCGCTAACGGTCGCCACTCGGGTTGTACGCCCTCACTGAGGCCGTCGGCAACAGAACAGCTTGACAAGTGGACTGTTGACGGCTTAAGGCTCAGTAGAGGCAGCCATGGTGGGAGCTAAGGCGGCAGCTAGCTAGGGCCACCTCCATCAAATGGGGTACAGTGGTACACCAGTCGCGGCCACTCAGCTAACGGGAGTGAGAAGGGTCCAGCGGACCGATGAGTGGCCGTGAAGTTCCTCTTCGCACGCTGAGGGGGGGTGATGACACCCCCGCCCCTGGGGGAATTACCCCCCGACTGGTCGGGGGAGGGACCCCTTCCAAACCTAGGGGTCTGTTGGCTAGCCGGCGGGCGCCGAGCGTCGCCCGTCAGAGGGCGTGGCGGAGCGCCCCCGCCCGTGGGGGTCGAGGGCCTGGCAACGCCCCGAGAGGAGACACCGTTCGCACCCAGGCACAGTACGGCATGGTGATTGCCCTGGCAATGCAGACAGGGCCGCCGGTGCGGACAGTCTCGCTGGAGGTGCCCTTCCAAACAGGAGTAGCACCAGCGGCGCTCCTTGGTGATAGTTCGCCTAGCCGGACTCGGCTTACCTAATAATTTTGGGCAAGACGTTACCCGGTGATCAGATGCTCGACAATAGGAGCAGGGGGGGGTTGACGACGACTTGCCCGGCGGATTTCGCCTCTCTCTGGGCACGGCTCGTAAGTCGTCGACGGTGCCCGCCGCGTGCTCGATCTGTCGGCACTGCTCCTCCAAAAACCGCAACAGGTCATAGAAGGGCGGAATATAGGAGGCCTCGTCCCCGCCGTACCTCTCCTCAAAATGCATTCGAAGGTCGAGAGGTAGACGGGACAGCACGATGCGGAGCAACAAGAAGGCCCATTCGCCCACTGGTACATCCAGCCGCCTCAACATATTACAGGCCACCAAGACTGGATCCAACAGGTCCGGACGTAGTCTGGCCCGGTCACTAAGCAGCGGGAGGCTCAGAAGCTGCTTAACATGTTCGTCCGCAATTCGCCGGACGTTGGCGTATCTTCTGACTAGGAGGTCCCGAGCAGTCTGGTAGGCGTCGTCCGACAAGCTCAAATGGCTGACAACGTCCAGGGCCTCCTTCTCCAGTGAGGCCAGGAGGTACGCCATCTTCTGGCTCATTCTTAAAGACGAAATGGCTAATCACTTTACAAAAAGTATCAGTTTTCATCTTCTCCAATTACGTTTCTGACGTATAAGTTACACGGTAACGCTAGACTAATTAAAGAAGCCAGGACCCAGGACAGTAACCTAATATACTAATATTACATATACATTTTTTATAAAAATGTAATGTAGGTACACTACATTGTACAATGTAGGTACATTGCATTAAGAAATGGTTTTAAGAAAAAGTTATATTTATTATGTAAATACTAGGAACAGACACAAGCTAGTAGTACCAGTTACTCGACTCCATCGAGTCAGTAATTCATTCTTGGGGCGATGTATACGCTTTTACTACAAAGTCCCAGAAAATATACACAATTTGACTTGCTGAAAATTCAAAAACTTTATTAAACTAAATTTGTATAAAAAGCGTTATTATAATATTATGCAATTTATGGATGATAATAACCCCTGGGTATGAAGTGATCGCTACCAAGCTGTTTCTAATTTATTTTGTAAGCAGTTTATTTTTTCACAAAAAACATACCACTAACCAATATTTCGGTTGTTTTAAACAACTGCTTTGAAACTATCTATGTTCTCATATGATACTATACTACATATTATGTATATACATACGTGTACGTACATAAATAATTATAACAGTTGCTAATTCAAAAGCAGCAATTTGAAGGTTAAATAAAATTAAAAAAACTAGTGCAATGTGAGAAAACAATTGAAACAGGAAATTACATGTTATATTAAACATAAGGGTAGCACAGTAAAGCGAACGTGGTAGAGCCACGTAAAATAAACGTAAAATAGCAGCTTAATACTGCTGTGTTTCGTATGGTGAGTGTAGAGAACACTTTGTACTGGAAACGAGGCATCCCATCTTAGTCCTCAGAGGTGACAACGCATCTGCGTTTTGATTCTTAATTGAGGATAAATGTAGATTTTTTTTAGAGTGACAAACGAGCACACAGTCCACCTGATGATAAGTGGTTGCTGCGGCCTATAGACATCTACATCTATCTTCGATTACGAATCAAATTGCAGATGTGTCGTCACTCGTGAGGACTAAGATTGAATGCCTCGTTTCCAGTAAAAAGGGGGTCTCCGGTTCTCTACACTCACCATATGAAACACAGCACCGTTAAGCTGCTATTTTACGCTTGTATTCTTTGAGATGTCAATGGGCCACAGCATCCACTTACAATCCCAGTATATTTTTTATCGTACTTTACTAGAAAATCATCCAGACGTATAAATATCGATTTTTCGTATACCTTAATATTATAGCACGATCTCAATTTCGTAATACAATGGTAATAAAATAAAGAATGAACAAATTTATTTCGTGTCAACATGAATAGCACTTACTGTACAACGAAAACAACAAGTGTGTTCGGCCCCTTAATGTCTCGACTTTACTGACGTCATTTGAGGGCCGTTAGCTGTTACAACTTTTATTGAAGTGTGAGAGAGCCCTTCGCAATTTTTGTGACAGTTAAAATTAATTGAATTCCTTGTTATTAACGGAAGGTGTTTTCTTTAAATTTTAATTTCCTAATTTCAAATTAAAATTATAGAGAATATTATGTCATTATTGTAGAGACTATCGGGGTGGGGTCCACGTGCGGTGAAGTTCCTAAAGAAACTCTAACCGCGACTGGTAGTTGCTGCTGGTGAAAAGAGGGCTGGTTCTTTTCTCGCTCAAAGGCTAAGGTACTTAGCTAGTAGTCATTCAGCGAGAAAACGCAGCCTGCGTTCTTGGCACGATACCACGGGGAGTAGGACTGTATGATATATAAGTTATTAGATTTTCTTTCATTATAGTTTTTTAATATTGTACTTTTGTCAAATTATAATTATTTTGAGGTTTATCCACGTGGTAGAGCCACGCAGCAGCTGTATTATGGTTGTATGGGTCGGCTTAACCGGGACCAGCATAAAATAGGAGCCTATTGCTCCTGTGTTTCGTATGGTGAGTGTAGAGAACTGAAGACCGTGTTTACTGGTAAATAGGCATCCATCTTAGTCCTCACAGCTGAAATGTATGTATTTTATTCACAAACGAGGATAGATGTAGATATCTATGGGCCACAGCAACCACTTAACATTAGGTGGACTATGTGCTTGTTTGTCACCCTTATTCTATAAAAAAATACAATTGTTAATTTGATCTGTTTAAACGAGTTGTGTGTTTATGACCACTTCATGACGATTAAGGTGTTTGGTCGGTGATGGTGAGCTTACTTCCAATATAGTCGTTATCAATTTACTAGATTCTTTATCTATCGGTCGGTTATTTTGAAGCACTCAATTATCCATTACGTTTAAATAAAATTGAAGTGTTTGTCTGTAATATTAATAGTATAAGAGTTTAAAAAAGTTTAAACAACACGCATTGATCGTGAGCTGGGATGATCCTGATAATTATTGAACGAAATCCTTTACCGGAAGGTACGGATTTGGCGGATGGGAGCTAGGCGACAAAAAGTGTAAGATTTTTTCGTCACCACCCCTTGTGTCATAGTGTAGACGGCCTTGGCGGCGAAATAAGGAAGTGAGATGGAATAATATCCATCTCCCTCGCACTTTTTCTTATCTTGACATGTATATTGTACGTGGTAGAGCCACGCGGCAGCGATTGCTGTCGCACGGATGGGCCGCCTCGAACCGGGGTGGTACCACGACCTCACAGAAAACCAGCGTGAAGTAGAGGTTTACCTCTGCGTTTCGCTTGGTGAGTGCAGGTGGCCGGAGGCCTTTTTTACTGGAAATGAGGCATTCCATCTTAGTCCTCACGGGTGACAACGCATCTACATTTTGATTTGTAATAGAGGATAGATGTAGATGTCTATGGGCCGCAGCAACCACTTACCATCAGGTGGACTGTGTGCTCGTTTGTCACCCTTATTCTATAAAAAAAAATGAAATATTATTTTATTTCAAATGACGCTTCAGTTTAATAGACGCTAGTAATTCATTTATTTGTATTTGTTAATCAACTTTTTTTATAGAATAAGGGTGACAAACGAGCACACAGTCCACCTGATGGTAAGTGGTTGCTGCGGCCCATAGACATCTACATCTATCCTCTATTACAAATCAAAATGCAGATGCGTTGTCACCCGTATAACATAATAGGTACCTACATTTATCAATAATAATATACTACGCAAGGAACTTCGTTCCAACCGAGTGTTCCACGACACTCACGTATTTCTTATTTTATTTCATCATGGTGATATAATTATTTTATTTTTCTTGACCAGGATACTAGGATAAAGTTATTAAATTACTGTATTGTCATTGGCCCTTGATACCGAGTGCAAATTTTTCAAGTTACGTAGTTTAGGCACCAGTTTTTCGGGTTCCGATTCGTCATGTCTGTCTGTCAGTCCGTCCGTATGTCACAGCCCCTTTTTCCCGAAACTATAAGAACTATTCTGTTGAAACTTGGTAAGTAGATATATTCTGTGAACCGCAGTAAGATTTTCACACAACAATAGAAAAAAAAAACAATAAATTTTGGCGGTTCCCCATACTTAGAACTGAAACTCAAAAACTTTTTTTTCATCAAACCCATACATGTGGGGTATCTATGGATAGGTTTTCAAAAATGATATTGAGGTTTCTAGTATCATTTTTTTCTAAACTGAATAGTTTGCGCGAGATACACTTCCAAAGTAGTAAAATGTGTGTCCCCCCTCCCCCTGGAACTTCTAAAATAAAAGAATGATAAAACTAAAAAAGATATATGATATACACCACCATGTAAACTTCCACCGAAAATTAGTTTGAATGAGATCTAGTAAATAGTTTTTTAAACGTCATAAATCGTAAATTATGTTACTTGCTGCTACGGCACCCTTCATGGGCGAGTCCTACTCGCACTTGGCCACTTTTTTACCTGTCAATAGTCTTGTTATAGATGTAAGTATTTATATATTCATTGTAGCTCTCTTTAATGCATATTGTTGGTGGAAATAAATAAATGAAATATACTTAATATAATGTCGGTTTCAAATGATCATTCATAGTCACAACAATAAGAATCCCAGAACAAGTGGTAAAATTAAATTATTATTAAAAATTTGTACAACCGACTTCAATACAAATAAAATGAGGACATCGTCAATGTAGTCGAAGTCAATTAAATACGCATTAAGTAAATTAAATCAAATTTACATGAGAAGAATGCCACATAAGAAGCACCAGCTTTCAAATAAAACAAAAGAATCATCAAAATCAGTTCACCTAGGAAAAAGATCTGAAAAAATACAGTCGAATTGATTTCCTCCTCCTTTTTTGAAGTCGGTTGAAAATAGAACTCGAAATTCATGAGCATTGGTTTTGTGCTAGTTAATAGATCTACTCGATGGAAAAATCTAAAATAATATTTCTAAAGCAGCGAGACGTATGCGGATCACATTTATTCCGCTGTGATAGAAAAGAAATCTCTATTTTCGAGAAAAAGATTTAAAATGTTGGATAAGATAATGCTTGTTCCCGACAGTTATAAGTAACGTTTGAACGTCATAATGTAGGGCACAGGCCTTTTTTTCTAGAATCATTTATCTACCGTATAATAAAAAAGTGTATTTTTATTATAGTAGTTGTCCAAAACATCGTTTCCTTATTTTTTTTTAATAAATAAAGCGTTATTGTCACACTAGGATTTTGTCATGTAACGTTAAGTCAATTTCACAAGGAAAAGAAAGCCAGACCCGAAACTATTATTAGGCCATACAAATACTTGTTCCGTGTAAGATTCGAACCCAACTCATAGCTAAACCACGGTGCCACGGAGCCGATATGTTGACATGTTTTTTTTATATAGCATTGGGTGACAAACGAGCACACATTCCACCTAATGGTAAGTGGTTGCTGTGGCCTATAGACATCTACATTTATCCTCGTTTGTGAATCAAAATCCAGATGCGTTGTCACCCGTGAGGACTGAGATGGAATGCCTCTTTTCCAGTAAAAAGGGTCCCCGGTTCTCTACACTCACCATACAAAACACAGTAGCATTAAGCTGCTATTTTACGCTGGTATTCCGTGAGAGCGTGGTCCTTCCCCGGTCGAGCTGACCCATTCGTGCTACAACTATACTACTAATATAGCTGCAGCATGGCTCTACCACGTGTAAAAATTGTGTGCTGTGTGCTTTATGTTGCCGTGTCTGTGGGATATGATTATTATTAATTTATCATGATTACCCGTCACGAGACCGCAGCTGAACATATACAAGGTAATTTTTCAAACAGTAGAGAAGTTAAAAACTTAAGTTGAAAAGTCAAAAACTTAATAATGATTTACCGTTATTGCAGCTATTGAAAATACAAGCTAATAAGGCTTTTAATTTTATTTGAAATTATCCTGAATTGAATGTACAATATGAATGAAATGTACAAAACAACATTTTGCCTACCGATCGACCCTTACGAATGTGTGCGTGCGCTGTAAAATCTGTTAAAATAATGCATCACCACGCATTTTGAATTTAAAAGATAAAAAGGAAAGAATTATTGGGATATTTTTAAATTAATTTTTCTTCACGATTTGCCTATATTACTTATTCTGAACCTTCTCTGCGAATTTGGCCGATAGTTGCAAAATAACTGTATAATTTAAAAATTACGCTAGTGTAATCTAGTCAGGCATTACTGCTATTATTTTACGAAGACTTCTGCATTGAAATGGAATTATGAGAGGTTAGGTATCAGGTTGCGATGTGGGGCCCTTTGGGTTAATAAAAGTCCCGAAGCGATGGTTGAAATAGACTGTTTCATTAAAAAATATTTCAGTTTAAAGATATTCAGCATTCATTCATTTCAGCAATTCTAACAAAGAAAGGCTAATGATTCCGTTGGTATATAGGTTGGTTTCAAGTGAAGGTTTCCAATAACCATCTTCAAGTTACAATCCTGAGTCCTAGTCTCGAATAAAGTTCTCAGTACTGATGGTATTTAAATAAAGTATTTCTTGTAATGTATCAGTTTGATTCTCTTACCCCCCACACACAAGTTGTTACACAACAAGGGGTGGTGGTATTGGTTATTATAATAGTGCACTGTCTACTTGGTAGAGCCACGCTGCAGCGGAATAGGACCAACAAAAAAGGAAAATTTAACAGTGGTAGAGCCAAGCGGTAGCTTTTGCTGTCGCACGGATGGGCCAGCTCGAACCGGGGTGGTACCATGACCTCACAGAATACCAGCGTGAAGTAGAGATTTACCTCTGCGTTGCGCGTGGTGAGTGCAGGTGGACGGAGGCCCAACCCCCCACCTCTCCCATCAACATGGTAGTGGAATTAGATAAAAGACTACCCCAGGAGGGTACCAGCATCCCTGGAGAATCCCTCGCTGAGCATCCACGACCAAAATACTTCACTCCTGAGCGTGGGTAATCAGGCTGCCCCGCGTATTCTTTTGCAACATCAGGGGACTTCATTGCAACTTTAACGCTATCCACTACTATCTAGAGACGGCGAAGCCGGCCTTGCACTTTTTAACCGAGACTCAGGTGTCCTCTCCGGCTGATACTTCATTTCTCTCCTACCCAGGGTACAAATTGGATCACTCCATTGTGCCCCGGGCTGGAGTTTGCGTATACGTCAGAGAGGACATCTGTTTTTGACGCCTTGGCAGTCTTGAAGTTACGGACCTGTCCATCCTATGGCTGCGCGTAGACAGCGACGACCATCCCCGCGTCTACGGGTGCCTCTATAGGCCCCATAGCGGTAATGCCGATACAGACCGACTCATCGACCACGTCCAAATGGCTGCAGACTCCGTGCTACAACATCTCCCATCCGCAGAGATTGTGATACTCGGTGATTTCAACGCCCACCACGCTGAATGGCTCGGTTCTCTTTTAACCGATCATGCGGGTAGATCTGTCTATGACTTTGGTTTGGCATATGGTCTAACACAACTGGTTACTTCGCCTACGCGGATCCCAGATGTGGAAGACCATGTACCTTCCCTGTTGGACCTTCTGCTGACCTCTCATCCCGACGGATATCAGGTCTCCGTCGATGCCCCTCTGGGCTCTTCGGACCATTGTCTGATCCGGAGTACGGTGCCACTCACACCCCAATCGTAGTTGTGATCTGCAGCTTGCCGCCGTTTTTGGCACTATAGGCCAGCTGATTGGGATGGGATGCGGTCTTTTTTTGCATCCTACCCTTGGGGGCGGGTTTGCTTCTCGCCGAAAGATCCCAGCGTTGTTGCCGATTCTGTTGCTGATGTGGTACTATATGGTATGGAACTTTTTATTCCATCCTCTGTGGTGCCCATCGGAGGCAGATCCCAGCCATGGTTTGGTCGCTCCTGTAAAATAGCATCACGCTATAAGCAGGAGTGCTACCGAGCCTGGGCTCGGGATGTAAACACCAGCGCACTTAAAAAGAAGTATAATTCCGCCTCCAGGTCCTTCAAAAGCGTCATTGCCAAGGCAAGGTCTGAGCACATCGGCAGAATTGGCGAGAAGCTAGTTGGCCTTCCTTCGGGAACCCGTGCATTCTGGTCTCTCGCTAAGGCTGTCCAAGGGAACTTCTGTCAGCCATCTCTTCCATCTCTGCACAGAGAGGACCACTCACTGGCCTATGCCACAAAGGAGATAGCCGATCTGTTGAGCTCTCTTTTTGCGTCCAACTCGACTCTAGATGACGGGGGGAACACACCGCCGATCATCCCGCGATATGAGTGCTCCATGCCGGATGTGCGATTTACACAGCTCTCGGTTCGCAAAGCACTCTTCTCCCGATCGAAAATCGGGTCTGGCACAAACCGCTTCTTTCGAAGCTTCCTTCCTATGGGCTTCCCGAGAAGTTGTGCAAATGGATCACCAGTTTCCTTGACTAGCTGATCGGAGCATCAAGGTCTTAGTAGACGGTGCATGCTCTGATTTCAAGCCTATCAACGCTGGTGTTCCACAAGGCTGCGTGCTATCATCAACACTGTTTCTCCTGCATATCAATGATATGTTGCTAGCTGGTAGCAATCATTGCTATGCAGACGACAGCACTGCTGATGCCTTATATACCGACCGATCTAGTCCATAAATCTAGTCCAGTTCAATCCCCAGAAGACACAAGTTTGCGCGTTTACCGCTAAAAAGAACCCCTTTGTCGTATCTCCTCAGTTTCAAGGCACTCCCCTTGCTGCCTCAGCCAGTATCGGAATCCTTGGCGTCGACATATCGAATAGTGTGCAGTTTCGTGGTCACTTGGAAGGGAAGGCCAAATTGGCCTCTAAAAAGCTTGGCGTGCTCAGCAGAGCGAGACAGTATTTCATGCCGGCACATCGCTTGCAACTTTACAAAGCGCAAGTTCGGCCCCACATGGAATACCGTTCTCATCTCTGGGCCAGGGCACCCCAGTACCAGCTCCTTCCACTTGACCGCATCCAGCGCAGAGCGGTTCGAATCGTCGACGACCGAGTTCTTTCTGATCGGCTCGATACACTGGCACTGCGTAGAGATGTTGCATCTCTTTGCGTATTTTATCGCATCTATCACGGGGAGTGCTCTGAGGAATTGTTCGGACTAATTCCAGCCGCTCAATTTCACCATCGCACATCGCGACAAAACTCGCGTTACCATCTATACCATCTGGATGATTGGCGGTCCACCACTGTGCGATTTAGAAGAAGTCTCCCTCGCACAACTTCCTTGTGGAATCAATTACCACCAGCGAATTTTCCGGACCGATACGACTTAGGAACATTCAAGAAAAGAGCTTACACCTTTCTAAAAGGCCGGCAACGCATCTGCAATTCCCCTGGTGTTGCGGTTGTTCGTGGGCGGCGGTAGTCACTTACCATCAGGTGAGCCGCATGCTCGTTTGCCCTCTATTCTAAAAAAAACGCTCTCGCATAATACCAGCGTAAAATAGCAGCTTAATGCTGCTGTGTTTCATATGATGAGTGTAGAGAACCAGAGACATTTTTTGCAGTAAACGAGTTATTCTATCTTAGTCCTCTGAGGTGAAAACACATCTACATTATGATTCTTAATTGAGAATAAATGTAGATATCTATGAGCCACAGCATCTATTTACCATCAGGCTGCGTGCTCGCTGGTTTACTCTATATATATACTTTATTCTATAAAAAAAGAAACTAGATTATATGTACATAGTTTGATACAATAAATAAATATATTCTGAACATAGCTTTGCGAATAATGATTGCGTTAAAATCAAATTACATTCCGAGCTTGGTACATGACAGCGCCTTAATTACCTCGTTAATGAAAGCAGGATGACAACAAACTTCTAAAGAATTTATTTCAGCAAAAACATTAAATTGGTTATCTTTCAGTAACATAAAGAAAACAATGAAGTAATTATTTTAGTTTTTTTTTTAGCAATGGGCTCACTCCTTACCGTCCTCTGGCCCGAGGACAAAGTGAGGTGTACGATGGAGCGAGGTTGCCCAGGAGAAGTTTGTTAACACGCACTATGAAGAGGTTGAGGTTATCTCACTCGGAAAAACAGACGCAGGCAGGGCATTCCACTCCTTGGTTGTGTGCATTATAATAGACAACTTATAGTGCTTAGTGCTTTCGTTTAGTTCGGAATGTCAACCAAGCGTGGATGGTTTAGTGTCAATTAGAAAAGATTTTATATCATGACTAGCTGACCAGACAGACGTTGTTCTGCCCTCTCCGACAACCCTGTTTCCTATAAAAAATCTTAAATTCGTAATAAAAAATATTGAGGGACACTTATAGGAATAAAAAATAAAAAATTTCATTGCAATCAGTTTAGTAGTTTAGGAGTTCATTGCGGACAAACAAATTGACACGTAATTTTTATATATAAAGATTATAGTAATATTCAAATAATTCTTGATCACCAGCATCATTACACCCTATCGCATATCCACTGTTGAAAGTGGGTTAACCCCTTCCCCAAATATGACTGTAAAGTTGTGTATGCGCCCTTATAGTTAAAAAAAGTTTAAGTTCTAGTATATATACGTCCCAATGCTGGGCACAGGTCTTCTCTCATTACTGAGAGGGTTTAGGATAAGGAAATGCCCCAAAGCGTGTTGGCGAACTCCACATGTCTTCGAAATATTTTTCTTTCTTATTTCTTAGACATGCAGGTTTCCTCACGATGTTTTCCTTCACCGCTGAACACGTGGTAAATCAGCACTTAAAATTGCAATTAACAATTTCATTGGTGCCGGCGGGGATCTAACCCGGGTTGCTCGTGTACTGTAAAATCTACAGAGAGCGCTAACCATCTGAGCTACCACGGCTCTGTAAATATATAATTATAATTATATGATACCTTTACAACTTAAATTTGTAATTCTAATTTTCAGCAGGAAACAACGGCTTAACCCTTTCCTAGAACTCTACGGATAAATGGCGATAAATCTATACAAATTAATTAAAGTGTCTGTTTGTAATGTAAAAATAAAAGCTTTTTCCTAAATGGATATGAAAGTGTGTACGGTAATTATGATAAAAACAATTTTTAGAATTTTTTGTCTGTTCCGATTAATCTCCGAAACAATTAGGCCGATTTTGACGGGACTTACACATCAAGTAGCTGATGTTATAAAGAGTAACTCAGGTTACTTTTGTTTTATGAAAGGAATTAGGATACCGCGCACAAAAAAATTAAAACCCTTGAAATCCAATCGTAATAATTTCCACGCGGACAAAGTCGCGAGGATCAGTTAGTAGCCAATAAATCATAAACCTTTTTTTAACCCTCCTTCTGAACCTACCCTCCGGCTTCACGTATCCTGCTAACGACCAAGGCTAATGGGGAACGTTGTTACATATCCGAGCACTTCGTCTCTCCGCTCATTAGCCCG
Organism: Parnassius glacialis; assembly: GCA_033319125.1. Lineage (NCBI taxonomy): Eukaryota > Metazoa > Arthropoda > Insecta > Lepidoptera > Papilionidae > Parnassius > Parnassius glacialis. The sequence continues at coordinate 2,659,623 of JAVANC010000008.1, forward strand.
CTCGTGTGGTAAGTGTGGGCAATTTTTTTACGTAATCTCTAAATATATATTACAGACTATGATGGATGAACTGCGCAGGGTGGATATGGTGGTGGTAGCAATAGTAGACTGCCTCAGGCTAATGATGATAATAGCAATAAGGATGAACTGTTACCCGCAACACCAACCGTATGGAATTTTTGATCTCATGGGTTTTAGTTTATTGGCGCAGAACTTTAATTATTTTTCTAAAACTAACGTAGTCTAGGTTACTACTTATCTGCCGACTTCCAAAAAGGAGACGGTACTCAATTCGACTGCATGTTTTTTTAATGTGTGTTACCTCATAACTTTTTACTGGGTACACCGATTTCGATGATTCTTTTTTTGTTTGAAAGCTGGTACTTCTCGTGTAATCCCATATAAATTTGATCAAGGTCAGACCAATAGTTTTTGAGTTATTCTTAATAACTTATATTGAAGTCGGCTGTACAAAATTTTAAATTTTTAATTATTATAACATTAGATATCTGCCAGTGAAAGTCCCGTCAAACTCGGTCCATCTATTTCGAACACACACAGAATCAGAATCATTTATTTCGTGGATCATAGGTATTACATAGATGTTAGCTACATAATTATATAATCTAGTTCAACTATATTCTACCCTGTGGACATATGCACAATATTTTTGCAAATCAATTAAAGTAAGTACCTAAAAACAACTGCATGAAATGCAAATGCAACTTAAACAAAGCAAAAGTGGATACAGAATTTGAAAAAAAAAGTAAAGCACGTCGAATATCTAATTATGTCATAAATATATTGAACAATGACTATTCTTATTGTGTACATTTTTAAATAACGACCATGCAATATTTTAACACAAATAAATGGTAACATATGTAACTGTATTTTTATTCATTTAATTTTTTAAATTTATTTAAAAAGTGTTATTAAATAAAATGTAATAAAATATATTTATGTTAACACATGTATAATAAAAGATAAATTATTTATTTAATGGTTTATCCCGTGATAAAGAATTTACTTTTATATGCATTTAGTAAAAATCTGTTATTTTGTCATAACAAACAGATACTTAAACTTTCTACCGACTTAATAAAGGAGACAGTACTCGATTCGACTGTATGTTTTTTTAAGTGTGTTTGTTAACTCATAACTTTTTACTGGATAAACCGATTTCGATGATTCTTTATTGTTTGAAAGCTGGTACTTCTCGTGTGGTCCCATATAAATTTGATCAAGGTCTGACGAATAGTTTTTGAGTTATTCTTAATAATTTATATTAAAGTGGGTTGTACAAAATTTTTAATTATATTTATTTGTATTGATAAAGAACCACATTACGGATGCGTATTACCTATGGGCTGTATTTAATGCCCCCTAAACAGTAAAATACTGCGATCGTTAATCCACACACTGTTTCGGCGTTTCCGGAGTCAATAGTTTCCATTCGTTCATGTTTTCTTTTACGTAAACAATAAAAAAAGAGAAATTCGTGTTTGCAAAACTAAAAAAAATATTTACTACCATTACATTTCGTAGGCAGAGATACTATCACATACGTAGCAGAAGAACTTAAATAAAAATTTTAAAAAAATCCCCGAAACAAAATGAGCTGATGATGTTCAAACGGCTGAACAGATTTTCTTGAAACATAACTAAGAACACTTTTACGCCTTTAAAATGAAAAAAAAAATTAATCAAACTCGGTTTACCTTTCTCTATGATGCCACAGAAAGACACACAGATATACGGCAAACATGCAAATAGGTAAAAATATATACAAACTTATAACAACCCTCTGTTTTCGCCGGGGCTTAAAAATACCATGATTTCTGTATTTATATCCAATTAAATTGTTTGTTGTACTAAATTATTTGTTGTTAGAACAACCGAAGAGGTTATATATATATATATTGGTTTTCAAACAACAAATAATATAATATAATGAAGGGTTGTATAAAATATTATATATTGGTTAATAAAACTTGTCAAATTATATATTCTATATCAAATAACGTTATAAATTTTACATTCCTATAGATTTTCTTTTAATAGAATAAGAGTGACAAACGAACATGCAGTCCACCTGATGGTAAGAGGTTGCTGTGGCCCATAGTGGTAGAGCCATGCTGCAGCTATATTAGTAGCATACTTGTAGCAGGAATGGGTCGGCTCGACCGGGGAAGGACCACGCTCTCACAGAATACCATCGTAAAATAGCAGCTTAACACTGCTGTGTTTCGTATGGTGAGTGTAGAGAACCGGAGACCCTTTTTACTGGAAAAGAGGCATTCCATCTTAGTCCTCACGGGTGACAACGCATCTGCATTTTGATTCGCAAACGAGAATAAATGTAGATGTCTATGGGCCACAACAACAATTTACCATCATACATCAGGTGGACTGTGTGCTCGTTTGTTACCCTTTCCTATAAAAAAAATCTTCTTTTGCGAATCAAAATGCAGATATGTTGTCAGACGTGAGGTCTAAGAGAATGCTTCGTTTCCGGTAAAAAGGGTCTCCAGTTCTCTACACTCACCATACGAAACACAGCAGCATTAAGCTGGTATTTTGTGAGAGCGTGGTCCATCCCCGGACGAGCCGACCCATTCTTGCTACAACTATTCTATTAATATAGCCGCAGCATGGCTCTACCACGTATATTAGAATTCATATAGATGTACATTTCTACAGCTATGATTTAAGGAATTACTATGGGATTTGGCATCCGCTCAGGTTTAAAATCTTATATCGTCAAAGTTGACAAACTCGAAAGTCATTTGTACCTAACTTGGCCCCTTTCCACATTTATGTTTTTGGTGGGATATAAGGAGTATTCACTATGAAAATACATCTAATCTAATTTAATCTTATAAAAATGTGACTCCTACAATAAGAATTTCTCCTGTATCGTGGAGGCAGTTTACATATAAATTGCACAAGGATTCCAGACGCGGAACAATTACTAGTAGTACATACAAATACTTCTTCCGTGCGGGATTTAAACCCGTGACCCTTAGTGTCGTAACTCATTGCTAAACCACTGCGCCACAGAGCCCTAAGTTAGCGGTCCTAGCGGTCAGCTATCGCAGCATCAATTTACCTCGATGATGCAACGTTTAAATGCAATACATGTGTCCTGTTATCGAACGTGGTATGGTTGTTGGATTTAGTGGTGATGGTAATAATGCACGTAATTAAGGGTGTTGAGTGTTCTTTAAACTAGGTTAAGACGTACGTACGGTGGTTTAATTATATACGTGGATCTTCGCTAATTAACTTACCATCTTTAATATAATGGATTTCCGCAAGGCAAAAAAAACATCTGTTTCTGTTAACTAGTTGTAATATGTGATGTGACCCTGTAGTGGGGGTGTAAAAACATCCACTACACCATTTCGTACCGTGGCTGTCGTCCCACCGTCATAGAAACTGAAACAGGAAATTCAACGTGGTAGAGCTATGCTGCAGCTATATTACTTGTATAGCTGTAGCACGAATGGGTCGGTTCAATCGGGTAAGGACACACGTAAAATAGCAGCTTAACAATGCTGTGTTTCGTATGGTGAGTGTAGAGAACCAGGGACCAATTTTACTGGAAAAGAGGCATTCCATCTTAGTCCTCAGAGGTGACAACGCATCTGCATTTTTAATCTAGGATAAATGTAGATGTCTATGGGTCACAGCATCCACTTACCATCAGGTGGACTGTGTGCTCGTTTGTCACCCTATCCTAAAAAAATAGACAGCAGCATCTTCGTAATAATTATGCAAAACTGCGGTTTTAAACCTACCTGCCATATCTGACTACTATGGCAAAATCCCCCCTGTGAGGCCTCTATGGGGGAAGCCTATGTTCAGCAGTGGCCTGAATGGATAAATAGATAATGTTATGTATACGTAGATCACTTCATGGCCTAAATAATTTACCACAATGCAGTGACTTTGTAAATGCAACGTCATAAATCTGATCCTATTCCCTTTTAAGTATGTCACGCTATTATTTACAAGAATTTAATTAAGGGTTTTCCATTCTAGGTCGGAGGTTAATAAACTCTATAGTTTCTTATGAGTTTCGACGCGTATGACCCAAGATTAATGTTTACACGACTTAATATTACTTGCCATGAAGAATATAAATTCCTTAGTTTTAATGTAAGCTGCCAATTTTTCATACCAGCGCAAATTTTAAAAGCTTTGTAGTATGTATTACTAACGTTATGTATACTTTATGAAATGTAGAAGATGCTAGAGGTGAAAAAAGGAAGAAAATGTTTAGTATGAAAGAGAAAACAAATAACTACCCTATCGCTATTATAACAAGTGATAAAACAAAACAAAAAATTGTACAACCGACTTCAATATAAATAAAATGAGAACCTCATCAATGTAGGCATATTTAGGCATTATTAAGGATAACTCAAAAACTACTAGTCAAATATATGGGACCATATCATAAGCACTAGCTTTCAAATAAAAAAATAATCATAAATATCGGTTCACGTATAGAAAAGTTCTGTGGTAACAAACATAAAAAATACAGTCTAATTGAGGACCACCTCCTTTTTTTGGAGTCGGTTGAAACACCTGAGGTATTATCAAGCGTTGGCATTAGCGTAATAAAAAAGAAGTTTTAAAGCTTTGGGTGCAGTATTAGAAAAGTGACAATCATAATAAAACAAATTTTACGTGGTAGAGTCATGCTGCAGCTATATTATATGTGTATATTATGTAGCACGAATGAGTCGGCTCGACTGTGTTAGGAGAAAGTTCTCATAGAATGCCAGCGTAAAATAGCGGCTTAATGCTGCTGTGTATCGTATGGTGAGTGTAGAGAACCGGAGACACTTTTACTGGAAATGAGGCATTCCATCTCAGTCCTACTCTTTCCACATGTCATCATATCTTCTAGAATTCACATACAATAGTCTTTTACACAGAGTATCTATGATCTTTTATCATAGTTTATATGAACGTTTCAAATATAATTGATTCAGTTTATATTTGTGTATATATTTATATACACACACACACATATATATATATATATATATATATATATATATATATATATATATATGTATATATATATATATACAGTCAGATCAACTTTTCTTTTAGAATGCTGGCCACAAAAAAGTTTATTGAATTCGAATTTCGAATTGTTCATGAAAATAAAACTGTACACTTTTTAGAATTTTACTCATTTTTAAATATGGAGTGGACGCTTAAAGAAGACCGTGTTGCAGTTATTGCGTTGCATCGTTGCGGTTACGTGCCAATTCAAATTTTTGACATACTGAAAAATTTGAATATAACCAAAAGATTCGTTTATCGTACCATCAAACGATACAATGAAGACTCTAGTGTAGATGACAGGTCAAGAAGTGGTCGCCCTCGGTCTGTTAGGACTCCAGCAGTGATAAAAGCTGTGAAGGCGCGAATTCAAAGAAATCCCAACGTAAGCAAAACCTGTTGGCCCTTCAGATGGGGTTGAGCAGAACCACGGTGAAAAGGGTGTTAAGTGAAGACTTAGGGCTTTGGTCATATCGAAGAAAAACAGGAAATCGTTTGAATGCTCGTCTAATGGACTTAAGACTGAAGATATGCCGCGCTTTATTAAAGCGGTACGCGGGAAAAAAATATCGGGAAATTATTTTATCGGATGAAAAAAAATTTTACCGTAGAAGAGAGCTACAACAAACAAAATGATAAGGTGTACGCACACAGTAGAGAAGAAGCGAGCAACCGTATTCCGCGTGTCCAACGAGGTCATTTTCCATCCTCGCTCATGGTATGGTTGGGAGTTTCTTATTGGGGCTTAACAGAGGTACATTTTTGTGAGAAAGGTGTAAAAACGAATGCAGTTGTGTATCAAAATACAGTCCTGACAAACCTTGTGGAACCTGTTTCTCATACCATGTTCAATAACGGGCACTGGGTATTCCAACAAGATTCGGCGCCAGCTCATAGAGCGAAGAGCACACAACACTGGCAGGCGGCGCGTGAAATCGACTTCATCCGGCACGAAGACTGGCCTTCCTCCAGTCCAGATATGAATCCGTTAGATTACAAGATATGGCAACACTTGGAGGAAAAGGCGTGCTCAAAGCCTCATCCCAATTTGAAGTCACTGAAGACATCCTTGATTAAGGCAGCCGCCGATATTAACATGGACCTCGTTCGTGCTGCGATAGACGACTGGCCGCGCAGATTGAAGGCCTGTATTCAAAATCACGGAGGTCATTTTTAATAAACTTTAGTGTCATAAGAATCTATGTTTTATTAAGTGCATTTTGGTATATAAATGGTTACATAATGAATAAACTTGTTTCAATTATTTTATATTAAACATGTGACAGAATTTATGACCTGACTAGGTATATATATATATATATACATATACATATATATATATATATATATATATATATATATATATATATATATATATATATATAATGAAAGAGCCATGATAGCTCAGATGGTTTCCTCGCTGTAAATTTCACAGTACGCGAGCAACATGGGTTCGATCCCCGCCGGCACCAATGAAATTATTAATTGCAATTTTAAGAGCTGATTTACCACGTGCTCGTGCATATCTGAGAACTAAAAAAAATATTTCGAAGATATGTGAATTACGCCAACACGCATTGGGGCAGCGTGGCGTACATTTCCTTGCCTTAAAAACCCAGAACTAACAACTTCAGTGATACTTGTGAAAATTCAAGTCGGTTTGCTTGTGACAGCCTATTATTAACTAGGTATTAAATGTAAGAAAACTGCACATTTTCTGGATTAACATGGCTTTTATTCTAAAATAAATAAGAGCTGACAGTACAGATTTGCTATACCGGTTAGGTGCCCCGTTGTTTTTCGATAGTATTAAACTTGTTTTAAAAAACAAAATTTGATCAGTTTTTAAACCACGCTGATAAATTATATAACTTAAACCCCCTTTTTTTCGCTTACTATTTTAAAATATTGTCTTCTTGTACATAGATTTACATACTTACTTCGACTATAAAATTATATATTCACTTTAACTATAAAACTTGGTGGTATTGGTATAAGAAATCTTTCTAGCGTTGCGTTGCCGGCTTTTCTTGTTTCCGTGCATAGTGTCAGTGACTTATGAACATAATTTTAAATAATAAAGTAGACCTGTGCTTTGCTATGGAGGCATAGCAGACATGGGGAACGCTTTGTCCTGGTGAATGTTCTACTGGAATTAACCAACAAAAACAGAGAGATATTCTGTTGGTAAAAAGTGTGCAGAAATATTTGTTTCAAAATTTCCATAGTGACCAAGATCAGGCACGCCTTGTAGCTGTTTCGACTAAGGAATCTAATCACTGGTTACACGCTTTACCAGTAATTAATCTCGGCACATTACTTGAGGGGAAAAACTTGCGCATTGCCGTAGGAATCCGACTAGGAGCAGCGATTTGTCAACCCCATCAGTGCCCCTGTGATAGCAGCGGTAACAAGTTTGGGCTCCACGGACTTTCATTTAAGAAAAGTGCTGGTATGTTTTCACGACACGGTTCTTTAAACGATGTCATCCAAAGGGCTCTTGTCTCTATAAATGTTCCATCGGTTTTAGAGCCTTGTGGAATATTTAGAGACGATGGCAGGAGACCCGAAGGTGTGCCATTAGTCCTTTGGCAAAGATATAAAGCCTTTTATTTATAGTAGAGGGGGCAGATGAGCGTGCGGCTCACCTGATGGTAAGTGACTACCGCCGTCCATGAACAACTGCAACACCAGGGGAATTGCAGATGCGTTGCCGGCCTTTTAAAAAGGAGTAGGCTCTTTTCTTGAAGGTCCTTAAGTTGTATCGGTCCGGAAAAATAGCTGATGGTATTCGATTCCACAAGGAAGTTGTGCGAGGAAGAAAACATCTTCTAAATCGCACAGTGGTGGACCGCCAATCATCCAGTTGGTGTGGATGGTTTTGGGAGTTCTACCGCAATGTGCGTTCGTGAAATTCGGCCGCTGGGATTAATCCGAACAATTCTTCAGAGCACTCCCCGTGGTAAATTCGAAAGAAAATGCAAAGAGATACAACATCTCTTCGCAGTGCCAATGAATCGAGCCGATCGGAAAGGACTCGGTCGCCGACGGATCGAGCCGCTCTACGCTGGATGCGGTCAAGTGGAAGGAGCTGGCACTGGAGAGCCCCTGCCCAGAGATGGGAACAGTATTCCATGTGAGGCCGAACCTGCGCCTTGTAAAGTTGCAGGCGGTGTGCCGGCATGAAACACTGTTTAGCTCTTCTGAGCACGCCAAGCTTTTTAGAGGCCAATTTGGCCTTCTCTTCCAAGTGACCACGAAACTGCACGTCACTCGATATGTTGACGCCGAGGATTCCCATACTGGCTGAGGCAAGAAGGGGAGTGCCTTGAAACTGAGGAGATACGACAAAGGGGTTCTTTTTAGCAGTAAACGCGCAAACTTGTGTCTTTTGAGGATTAAACTGGACTAGATTTAGTCACCCTCAATCCGAGACTTTGTTCAGCAAAGACTCGACTACAGACACAAGTTTGTTCCGGTACTCGGCGACGTTATCCCAAGAAATATTGGCACGGCCGGTGTATAGAGCATCATCAGTGCTGTCATCCGCATAACAATGAATGTTACCAGTTAGCAACATATCATTGATATGCAGAAGTAACAGCGTTGGTGATAGCACACAGCCTTGTGGAATACCAGCGTTAATAGGCTTGTAGTCGGAGCATGCACCGTCTACAACGACATTGATGCTGCGATCTGCAAGGAAGCTAGTGATCCAATTGCACAATTTCTCGGGAAGCCCATAGGAAGGGAGCTTCGAAAGAAGCACTTTGTGCCAAACCCGATCGAAGGCCTTCTCCTTGGACTCTACTCCCTCCGCTCACCTATGAGTCAGGTAGACCAGAAAATCACTAGCTGGTCGACCCCGACGAAAACCGTATTGGCGGTCACTAATCAGCTGGTGATCCTCAAGGTACCGCATGAGCGGGCAGTTAATAGTGGATTTCATTATTTTGGAGAACAAAGATGTGATGGTGATAGGCCTGTAGTTGGACGGGTCTGAGCGGTCGCCTTTTTTAGGGATCGGGTGGACAAAAGCTGTCTTCCATTTCACTTCCATCCTGACGGGATTCCGTCAGGCCCACTCGACTTGTGGATGTCCAGGAAGAGGAGTGCTTTGTGAACTGAGCACTGCGAGAACCGCACATCCGGCATGGAGCACTCACACCGCGGGATGGTCGGCCTTAGTGTGGGATGCTACTTGCGTAGACACTTTAGCGGCCTCTCATTTTAGGGGTACCTCGTTTAGAGCCAGCGCAGCATCAGAGGCAGCTTTAGTAAGTAAGTGGCGCAAATATGAGTCTCTGAGAGAAGACTACATATTTTTGCCATTTGCTGTACCGACTATTGGTCCGTGGGATCCACGTGCGGTGAAGTTCCTAAAAGAACTCTATCCGCAACTGGTCGTTGCTGTTAGTAATATCAGGGCTGATTCTTTCCTCGCTCAAAGGCTAAGTATAGCCGTTCAGCAAGGAAACGATGCCAGCATTCTAGGCTCGATACCACGGGACAGGACTGCAGCTTCATCTCTCGTTCAACACCCATGAGCTTAAGTGTGATTGGAGAGTTTTTGTGTGATTCTGCGGCGGGTCTTATAAATCTTAGCTCCGACAGCATCGACAGTTTCCACGAGCTTATCTTTTATATCGTCCACTGCATTGCAATCTTCTACTCACTGAAAACGATTTTGTAACTTGAGCTCAAAGTGTTCGGGACTTTGGATTAAACCACGAGGGGCACGGAGCATCGTCTTCATTAGACGTGTTTTCTCCAACTTAACGTTTAGGTTTAGTGTGCCTCTTACTATTCAGTGATCGCTGTCAGTTTTCAACCTCGCAATCACTGAGGTAGTTGTTGTCTGGTCGTCAGAATGAAGTCAATCTCATTTTTTGTCGAACCGTCGGGGCTCCACCAGGAGCTTCTGAAAAAAAGAGTTCATCATAAAGAGTTCATCTTTCTCCATGAAGTCAGTTTTACGTTCTCTCTTGTGCCTAGTTTTGCGTTGAAGTCTCCCACTAACACCGTATAGTGGGTTTTTGAGGAATGGTTTTAGATATATCCTCATACATTTCCTCCACCTCCTCGTCGGGATGTTCCGAGGTTGGTGCTTAAACCTGTATGGCCTATAGCGAATACAGTTTGGTGAATCTGAGTATAAGATGCACAACCCTCGTCAACACACTCCCAATCTTTACAACGTTGTTAACGTGAGACTTATAGACGATAAATCGGACACTTTCTTGTGATAGATGGTCGCCCTCCCGATGATGGAACAAGTTTCCGTACAGAGGTTTTTTTCCTAACCAGTAACATAAATAAATATTAATAAATATTCTCTACTCTGTATTGGATAAAAAATACGAGTATTTAATTCTATTCTGAATATACAAAAAAGTTATTGCCTCTTTGCGTAAAATATGCAAAAATATATCATTTTAAACTATGCACACTTTGTTCTAAGAGTCTGCCTCTTACTCAAAGTGACTTGTATTCGTAATTTGAAACAAATTATAACGACCAAACTTAATGAAATTTTGTCATATCTGTGATAAAAGCACAATTAATACGAAGAGATAGCTGATTTTGACTTATATTTTTGATTAAATGTAGTTTGTTCTCGTAATAAAGTTTTCTTTGGTCCTACACTATATTCTATTATAGAATAAGTGTGACAAACGAGCACACAGTCCACCTGATGGTAAGTGAATGCTGTGGCCCATAGACAAATACACTTCGTCGTTCGGTCTAATTAAATTATTATCATGATTTATTTAAAAAAAAGATGCGTAGTCTCCCCTTTTTTTTTTGCGGATGGAAAATCATCTAATGACGCCTTTTGCTCTGGGTGGAGCGGAAGGGAGTGTCAGACTTTTACTGACTAAAAACCATCCGTGTTCCTTCAGTGCCCTTACGTTCCGGAGCCGCGGTATCTCTTTCGAACAGCCCACAGCCCCGGCAGGCGTCGGCCCTTGCGGGACCCTTCACGCTGCTGACAGCTCTTTGAGGAGCGCGTGGAACAAAACGCGCCGTCGACACCGCCTGTCGTCGTTAGACGGACGGACGGCGAGCTACCCATTGCTCGCCGTCCACAGGCCCGCGCCTACGGTGGCCGGGGGCCACGACGTAGCCCCAGACGCCCGGGGCGTCTCCCGCGGCGGCCGGGAAGGAAAGCTGCTGCTCTCTCCTTCTCCCGCTCCGCCACCTCCTTCGCTAGCATCACTGCTTCGCAGAAGGCGGTGACGGCATCCCATTCCGTCTCGCTCCGGACCATGGCTTCGACCAGGGCCGGACGCGAGAGGTCGCCGCCGCCTATCGCCGCTACGAGGACACGGCGGTGCTCCGCTCAAGCAGGGCACACCTCCACGGTGTGCTCCACCGTGTCCTCCGGTCGATCCTCGCAGTGGGAGCACCCGGGCGTTTCCTCCCGTCCGATTCGGTACAGGAACCTCCCGAATACACCGTGTCCGGTGAGGACCTGCGTCAGGCGGAAGGTGAGGACGCCGTGGCGTCTCTCAAGCCACTCCTCAAAGAGGGGTCTTATCGCCGCTATAGTGGCGTGCCCAGCACGGGGTTGCGACAGTCGCTCTCTCCATGTCGCCATGAGATCATGCCGGAAGTCTGTCCGCTGCGCGACAACTTGCCGCGGCAGCGGGGTTTCACCCCGGCATAGTGCCTCCGCGCGCCATTCGTGCAGGCGCGCGAGGACTATCGCCTCCAGATCCCATGGCGGCAATCCAGCAAGGAGGCTCGCCGCCTCGCGGGAGATCGTGCGGTAGCCGCGAACCATTGCGTAGTCTCCCCTGAGGACTGAGATGGAATGCCTCGTTTCCAGTTAAAAGGGTCCCCGGTTTTCTACGCTCACAATTTGAAACACAGCAGCATTAAGGCGGGTACTGACATGCCTGCCGCAGGGGCAATCTAGGGAGTACAGCGATCGGGGCAATATCCGAATTGTCTCTACACACATGCCTGCCGTTCAGTATGAGTATGAGAGTGTACGTCTCGCTGGACGCACGCGTTGAGAATGGCGCCAGTTTTATCGGAATATCAATAAATTGGTATATATAGCGTTGGCTCTTTTTTATATAGAATAAAGGTGACAAATGAGCACAGTCCACCTGATGATAAGTGGACACTGTGGTCCATAGACACCCACATTTATCAATAAAACAACTAATTAATTAATAATTACAACCATAATACAGTGCTTATAAGCTGCAGCATAGCTCTGCCACGTTATTTTTAGGCTATCAAAGACATTTAAATAAAACTAATTTTACGGATTCTATCGCGTATATTAACTTATTTTTATCTTCCCGACGTTTCGGGTGCTTTCCAGCACCCGTGGTCACGGGGGACTGAGGTGTTTGACGTCCTGCTGTCATAGTTAGCCCGGCTACCTTCAGTTTTTTAATATTAATTTTTGGTTCGATTTACGCAGCAAAAAAAATTAATATTAAAAAAAAAAATTAATATTAAAAAACTGAAGGTAGCCGGGCTAACTATGACAGCAGGACGTCAAACACCTCAGTCCCCCGTGACCACGGGTGCTGGAAAGCACCCGAAACGTCGGAAAGATAAAAATAAGTTAATATACGCGATAGAATCCGTAAAATTAGTTTTATTTAAATGTGTAGTGTTCGCGTAAATATAAGAAAACTATCAAAGACAATTAAATACGACTAACTTCACTCGTCATAATTTGTTATAACCAGTTTATTCTGTGATATAACTTAACTAACTAGTGCTTAGTAACTATAATTTAACTAGTGTTACAAAATAGCCAGGATAGTTTTCTAATGATGAGTTTTAATAAATTTAATTACTAAAATTTGCATTTTTGTTTAATTATTTAGTTAATGACATTTTATTTATATTCCAGCATACTATAATATTTATACTATAATATTAATATATACTATAATATTTGTAAAAATAAATAATTATTAGTAACTATAATTTAACTAGTTAGTTAAGTTATATCACAGAATAAATTGGTTATAATAAATTATGACGAGTGAAGTTAGTCGTATTTAACTGTCTTTGATAGCCTAAAAATAACGTGGCAGAGCTATGCTGCAGCTTACAAGCACTATATTATGGTTGTAATTATTAATTAGTTAGTTGTTTTATTGATAAATGTGGGTGTCTATGGACCACATTGTCCACTTATCATCAGGTGGACTGTGCTCATTTGTCACCTTTATTCTATATAAAAAAGAGCTAAGGCTATATATACCAATTTATTGATATTCCGATAAAACTGGCGCCATTCTCAACGCGTGCGTCCAGCGAGACGTACACTCTCATACTCATACTGAACGGCAGGCATGTGTGTAGAGACAATTCGGATATTGCCCCGATCACTGTACTCCCTAGATTGCCCCTGCGGCAGACATGTCAGTAGCCGCCTTTAAACTGCTATTTTACGCTGGTATTCTGTGAGAGCGTAGTACTACCCCGGTCGGCCGACTCATTCTATATTTTAGAGCCTATGTTCATAGTGGAATTAAATAGGATGTAACGGTAACGGTATTCTGCTACGATATGTCATTGTTTAAACATGATTATATAATATGATCGGATCGGAAAATGAAATTGAATAAAATATCTTGATTTCTTTCATTATACTATCTTCGGCTGCATCACTAATTATCATCAGGAGGGATCACACGCACGCACACACACACACACACACACACACACAATTACAAACTATTACAAGCTTTTAACATGAAAATCTAGAAGCTCCTAGAGCGACTCATTACTTACGGATAACGTTTGAATAAATATACTCTGAGTTTTTAACGAAATAAAATGGTTAAGAGAAATGTCTCTTTACAAAAACAAGTCGAGCAAAGTAATTTGAATGGTCTCTCTAAAAAGTAATTGTTAAATAAGTTATAAATGTCCATTCTTTCATTGCTTTTGTCTTTTATATTTTGTAATATGGTATACTAACTTTTTATATTTTGTAATTAATTGAAGGTACTTGTAGTGTAGGTAGGGATACATATTAATAAGTTTTATATAGTTTTTTATAAGCGTATACTCACCGGAAAACTGATCTCACTTTTTTTGGAATAAATAAATATATTAAAAAAAATCGTAAATTTGGATTGTATGACCCTATCAGTGTTGCAATATAGTGTAGAATCAGTGCGTGTTGCCAGTAATGACTTATGGATCTGAGACGTGGTCCTTTACTGCTGGCCGTATGAGGACGCTCAAGGTCGCTCAGCGAGCTATGGAGAGGGCTATCCTCGGGGTTTCTCTGCATTATAAACTTGGAAATGAGGATATCCGCAGTAGAACTAAAGAGAAAGCGCTTCTTTCAAAGCTACCTTCCTATGGGCTTCCCGAGAAATTGTGCAATGAGATCACCAGTTTTATATAAGAAAAATTCTTAATCGAGGTTAGCTGTAGATGTCTACTGGACTTAGCATCCACTTACCATCAGGTGGAATATGTGCTCGTTTACGTCGTTACGTCGTCGTCGCCTTAATTCTATAAGGAAAAACAATGAGCTTTTTGCTTAGGTACGAGATAGATAAGCTACGGCTTATTATATATATAAGCTTTATTTAGCATTATACAACCATAATATAGCTGCAGCATGGCGTGGTAGAGCCATGCTGCAGCTATATTATGGTTGTAGCACGAATGGGTCGGCTCGACTGGGGAAGGACCACGCTTTCACAGAATACCAGCGTAAAATAGCAGCTTAACGCTGCTGTGTTTCGTATGGTGGGTGTAGAGAACCGGAGACCTTTTTTACTGGAAACGAGGCATTCCATCTTAGTCCTCACGGGTAACAACGCATCTGCATTTTGATTCGTAATCGAAGATAGATGTAGATATCTATGGGCCACAGCAACCACTTACCATCAGGTGGACTGTGTGCTCGTTTGTCACCCTTATCCTATAAAAAAAAATGTTCCTGACATATCTCCCTTGCTTTCTTTCACATTCACATCTAGCCATACATGATCGTCATTTAAGGGTACTTTTAATTTGGCCCACTTTCATCATATTGCCAATTTGGTGGCAAAACTTTCGTATAGGGCAAAATTACCCAATAAGTGGCACGCGTAGCCCCAGGGGTACGTAAGAATACTACGCAAAAATTACAATTGCCGTATTGAACTCGGATAATAATGTTTACATTTGCCCCATTGATATTTAATTTCCCATGTGTCTTTTATTGAATTTGCTGAGAAGTTAATAATTAAAAAAAAATATTTTAATTGTGACTGCGCCACTTACTTTTTGGGATTATTCGTATTAAATACCGTTTTGTTTTTGATAAAACATCCTTTATGCAATGCAGTAGTGGGGTTTCACTATCTGTCACATTATCTAATAGTCGATGTATTTCTAACAGGTTAAATTATAAGAAATTTGAAAAAATTATCCAGAGCATGTTTATACTGCGATTGGAATGAAATATTATCGTATTAAAACTTAATAACTTAAATAAAAAAATAAAACTTAAAAAAATAAAACGACAAAACAAAAAGAGCTGGTGATCTTCAAACAGCTGAACAGATTTTCTTGAAACATGTCTGAGAATACTTTTAGAGACACTTTTAAAACGAAAAACGATTTAATCAAAATTGGTTTATCCGTTCAGGAGCTATGATGCCACAGCAGACGGCTCCGTGGCGCAGTGGCTTAGCAATGAGTTGCAGCGCTGGGGGCCGCGGGTACGAATCCCGCACGGAGCAAGTATTTGTATGGCCTACAAATAATTTTTCTGGGTCTGGATATTCTTGTGTAATTTATGTTTGTAAACTGCCGCCACGATACAGATGAAAATCCTAGTGTGAGGGTAACGTTTTAAAAAAAAACTATACAGATAAACACCACAAACTTATGACACTCTTCTGTGTTCGTCGGAAGTTCAAAATATTTATTTTAAGGGTTAATCAATAATGAGGCAAGTCATCATCATTACAGCCGTTCATAAGTCCACTGCTGAACATAGGCTTCCCCCAAGGAATGCTATAAAGCACGGTCCTGAGCCACCTGCATATATCAACTGCCTGCATGTCTTACCAGGTCGTCACTCCATCTAGTGGGGGATCACCCTACACTTCGCCTACCGGTACGAGGCTGCCACTGCCAATGAGACAAGTAAACTTCATGAAAGAAAGATAAAAATATGGTTACAGATTTGTCGACTATTAATTTATTTCACTGGATTTCTTGATATAGAATAAGGGTGAAAAACGAGCACACAGTCCATCTGATGGTAAGTGGTTGTTGTGACCCATAACCATCTACATATAACCTCCATTAATTTACCACCCCTGAGGACTAACATGGAACGTCTCGTTTATTTAGTAAAAAAAGGGTCTCCGGTTCTCTACACTCACCATACGAAACACATCAGTGTTAAGCTGCTATTTTACGCTGGTATACTGTGAGAGCGTGGTCCTTCCCCAGTCGGACCGACCCATTCGTGCGACAACCATAATATAGCTGCATCGTGGCTCTACCACGTAATTTTTTTTCCCTCTTCTTCTTCGTTAGCATAGGTACGACGAAATAAATTTGTGAACTTAAAAAAAATCTTGTGATAAATAGTTAACACGTTGTGGCGACAAGAATATTCTAGCCCAAATCATTCAGTATGCGAGTGAAAAACGGCAATAGAAACTTCCAGATAACAACTTCAATACAGTGTTATTTTACAACTAGCTGTTCCCTGCGATTTCACTCGCATGTTATTTGGGGTTTTAATTTTGTTGCGCGGAACCGTATTTTTTTACTATAATTTAAGTATAGACTAGGTTATTCCTTATAACACAAGCTATCTAGCTAAACATTGAATGTCCCGTCAAAATCCCGTCAGACAGAAAGACAGACAGACACACACACAAACACCAGAGGGGTAGGCAGAGACTACGGACTTCCATTTGGCGCGATCCTGATAAACCTCTCTCGCCTCCTTTACATCCATATATCTACGCATATACACTTGTCGGTTAAGGGTACTCCTACTCTGGCCCATTTTCAATGTATCGCCGATTTGGTCGATAAACCTTCCACAAACCATAAATTTGCTTTGTCACTCTTTCCTCGTTAATTCTTTCTACATGACCAAACCACCGAAGCATTCCTTTCTTAATCCTGGTCACAACGTCATCTTGCAAACCACACTTTTCTCTTATTACACTATCTCTCACCCTATAATTCAGATTCATCCCTAGCATACTCCTTAAGGACCGCATTTCTACAGCATTTATTCTACTCTCATGCTTTTTCTGCCAGACCCAAATTTCACTACCATACATTAAAGTAGGGACTAACACAGCATTATGAATTGCCATACGTGCCTTATTTGACACATTCTGACTTCTCATAATAGCGTGTAGAGCCCCATTCAATCTATTTCCTGCGTTCACTCCTCGTTCTATATCCTTATCATATCTACCATCCCTGCTAAATAAACATCCCAAATATACAAACTCATCCACTTGCTCAATCAACTCCCCTTCTATTCTTATTTCACATAACGTTTTACTGTCTTCTCTTTCAAAAACCATCACTTTCGTCTTACTTGCGTTCACTTTCATACCCCTTTCTTTTAATGACCAGTTCATTAAAGTAACGATCATTTGCAACTCGGCCGCCGACGATGCAAATATGACTTGATCATCGACGTACAAAAGGCATTTGACGGTTAACTCACCAATTCTCAACCCACATTTTTCAATTTTCAAAGTTTGCAAACAACCGTCCATAAATAGTTTAAACAACCACGGGGAAGCTACACAGCGCTGTCTGAGACCTGAGTAGACCCCGTTGATCCTAACACAAGCACTAGAGTCCCTATAACACATTACTGTCCACTCTGTCATAAGCCTTTTCCAAGTCCATGAACGCACAAAAAACTTTCTGTTTTTTGGCCAAAAACTTCTCCGCAATCATGCGCATAGAAAACACTTGATCCGTACACCCCATCCCCTTTCTAAATCCAGCTTGCACATCCCAAATCTTTCCATCAGTTTCTTCCATAACTCTTTCAATTAACCACCTTAGCATACAGTTTACCCACAATGCTAAGCAAGCTGATACCACGGTAGTTTTTACAGTCCTGCTGTGACTCCTTTTCCTTATATATTGGGACTATAACGGCTTTGCACCAGACTTCCGGTACTCGTTTCAGTTCCCAACATTTTTTTTTTATAGTAGAGGGGGCAAACGAGCATGCGGCTCACCTGATGGTAAGTGACTACCGCCGCCCATGAACAACTGCAACACCAGGGAGGGAATTGCAGATGCGTTGCCGGCCTTTTAAAAAGGAGTACGCTCTTTTCTTGAAGGTCCCTAAGTCGTATCGGTCCGGAAAAATCGCTGATGGTAATCGATTCCACAAGGAAGTCGTGCGAGGAAGAAAACATCTTCTAAATCGCACAGTGGTGGACCGCCAATCATCCAGATGGTGTGGATGGTATCGGGAGTTCTGCCGCGATGTGCGTTCGTGAAATTTGGCGGCTGGGATTAATCCGAACAATTCCTCAGAGCACTCCCCATGGTAGATGCGAAAGAAAATGCAAAGAGATGCAACATCTCTTCGCAGTGCCAATGAATCGAGCCGATCGGAAAGGGCTCGGTCGTTGACGATTCGAGCCGCTCTGCGCTGGATGCGGTCAAGTGGAAGGAGCTGGCACTGGGGAGCCCCTGCCCAGAGATGGGAACAGTATTCCATGTGAGGCCTAACCTGCGCCTTGTAAAGTTGCAGGCGGTGTGCCGGCATGAAATACTGTCCCGCTCTGCTGAGCACGCCAAGCTTTTTAGAGGCTAATTTGGCCTTCTCTTCCATGTGACCACGAAACTGCACGTCACTCGATATGTCGACGCCAAGGATTCCGATACTGGCTGAGGCAACTAGGGGAGTGCCTTGAAACTGAGGAGATACGACAAAGGGGTTCTTTTTAGCGGTAAACGCGCAAACTTGTGTCTTCTGAGGATTAAACTGGACTAGATTTAGTCGCCCCCAGTCCGAGACTTTGTCCAGCAAAGACTCGACTTCAGACACAAGTTTATTCCGGTACTTGGAGACGTTTTCCAGAGAAATATTAGCACGGCCGGTGTATAGAGCATCACCAGTGCTGTCATCCGCATAGCAATGAATGTTACCAGTTAGCAACATATCATTGATATGCAGAAGAAACAGCGTTGGTGATAGCACACAGCCTTGTGGAACACCAGCGTTAATAGGCTTGCAGTCAGAACATGCACCGTCTACAACGACCTTGATGCTCCGATCTGCAAGGAAGCTGGTGATCCAATTGCACAATTTCTCGGGAAGCCCATAGGAAGGGAGCTTCGAAAGAAGCGCTTTGTGCCAAGCCCGATCGAAGGCCTTCGCAATGTCCAAACTAACGTCCAACGCCTCCCTCTTGGACTCTACTGCTTCCGCCCATCTATGGGTCAGGTAGACCAGAAGATCACCAGCTGATCGACCCCGACGAAAACCGTACTGGCGGTCACTAATCAGCTGGTGATCCTCAAGGTATCGGATGAGCTGGCAGTTAACAATGGATTCCATTAATTTGGAGAACAAGGAGGTGATCGCGATAGGCCTATAGTTGGACGGGTCTGAGCGGTCGCCTTTTTTAGGGATCGGGTGGACAAAAGCTGTCTTCCATGAATTCGGGACTACGCCTTGGGAGTAGGAGTACCGGAAAAGACGCGTTAGGACCGGTGCCAACTCCGGAGCACACGTCCTCAGCACAATTGGGGGGATTCCGTCAGGCCCACTCGACTTCTGGATGTCCAGGGAGAGAAGTGATTTGCGAACCGAGCGCTGTGAGAACAGCACATCCGGCATGGAGCACTCACACCGCGGGATGGTCGGCGGTGTTTTCCCCCCGTCATCAAGAGTCGAGTTGGACGCAAAAAGGGAGCCTAAAAGGTCGGCTTTGTCTTTTGCGTCATGGGCCAGTGAGTCGTCCTCCCTGTGCAAAGATGTTAGTGATGGCTTACAGAAATTCCCTTGGACAGCCTTGGCGAGAGACCAGAATGCACGGGTTCCCGAAGGAAGGCGAACTAGTTTCTCGCCAATTCTGCCTATGTGCTCTGACTTTGCCTTGGCAATAACTCTTTTGAAGGACCTGGAGGCGAAGTTATACTTCTTTTTAAGTATGCTGGTGTTTACATCCCGAGTCGCCGAAGCCGCAGCCCAGGCTTGATAACACTCCTGCTTACTGCGTAATGCAGTTTTACAGGATCGACCAAACCAAGTCTGAGATCTGCCTCCGATGGGTACCACAGATGATGGAATAAATAGTTCCATTCCCTGTAGCACCACATCAGTGACAGAGTCAGCAACAGCGCTGGGATCATCCGGCGAGGAGCAAACCCGCCCCCATGGGTAGGATGCAAAGAAAGACCGCATTCCGTCCCAATCCGCCGACCTGTAATGCCAAACACGGCGGCAACCTGCAGAACGCAACCGCGAAGGGAGCGTGAGTGGCACCACACTCCGGATCAGACAGTGGTCCTAAGAGCCGAGAGGGGCATCGACGGAAACCTGATATCCGTCCGGATGAGAGGTCAGCAGAAGGTCCAACAGGGAAGGTGTATGATCCTCCACATCTGGAATCCGCGTAAGCGAAGTAACCAGTTGTGTCAGACCATATGCCAAGGCAAAGTCATAAACAGCTCTCCCCGCATGATCGGTTAAACGTGAACCCAGCCATTCGGCATGGTGGGCGTTAAAATCGCCAAGGATCACGATCTCTGCGGATGGGACCTGTCGTAGCAAGGAATCTGCAGCCATTTGGACGTGGTCGATGAGTCGGTCTGTTTCGGTATTACCGCTATGGGACCTATAGAGGCACCCGTAGACGCGCGGATGGTCGTCGCTGTCTACGCGTAGCCAAAGGATGGACAGGTCCGAACCTTCAAGACTGCCGAGGCGTCGAGAACAGATGTCCTCTCTGACATACACGCAAACTCCAGCCCGAGGCACAAAGGAGTGCTCCAATTTGTACCCCGGGCAGGAGAGATACGAAATATCAGCCGGAGTGGAAACCTGCGTCTCGGTCAGGAAGAGCAAGGCCGGCTTTGCCGTCTCGAGATGGTAGTGGACGGCGTTCAGGTTAGAGTGAAGTCCCCTGATGTTGCAGAAATTCATCGATAGAGTGGCAGGGGTCGCCTTGGTACTATTGCTCAGTTTGCCCCGAGCAGTTATGTTTTTGAGCGGAATTTTGCCCCCCCCCCCCCCCCCAGAATACGCGGGGCAGCCTGAGCACCCACGCTCAGGATTAGAATAACATGGTCGTGGATGCTCAGCAAGGGATTCTCCAGGGGTACTGGTACCCTCCTGGGGTAGTCTTTTGTGTAATTCCGCTACCATGTTGATGGGGGGGGGGGGAATTGGGCCTCCGGTCACCTGCTCTCACCAGACGAAACGCAGAAGCAAAGCTTCTACTTCACGCCGGTTTTCTGTGAGGTCGTGGTACCAACCCGGCTCGAGCCGGCCCATACGTGCAACAGCGTAAACTGTTGCGTGGCTCTACCACCGTTAAATTAAACAAGGTGTACAGCAGGCCTGCAACCACAGCCTATTGAGCCCTTAGCATTTCGAGTGATATTCTATCATATTCGGCTGTCTTACCTGCTTTCATGCTTTTCATTGCTTTCATTATTTCATCTACACTTATCTCCCTACCTCTCTCAACTTCTTTCGAAATTTCTATTTAACTTAGTTCAGACGACTCTTCACTCTTAAACACGCTTTCAAAGTATTTCTTCCATCTCTTTAAATTCGAAACTTCATTATTCAGCATATAGCCATTCTCGTCTCGTATAGCATTCATTCTAGGCTGTTTTGAATTGAACAGACAGACAAAAATTTTAAAAATCGTGTTTTTGTTATAAGTAGCGTATATACTTTCATATGCGTATAGTAAAAAGCTGTTATTTCGTCATTACAAACAGGCACTTCGATTTTATTTATTTATATAGATAACCGGCCAAATTTGCACATGAGGTTCAGAATTAGTATAGATATAATAGCAATAGTAAAGAAAAATTAATTTAAAAAAATTTCAGACATTGTCTTTTTTATCTTTTAAATTGAAATGCGTGGTGGATACATTATTTTAACTGATTTTACTACGGACGCACACATTCGTAAGGATCGATTGGTAGGCAAAAACGTTGTTGCCCATAAACATTTAATTTGGGATAATTTCAAATAAAAGTAGAAGCCTTATTTACTCGTATTTTCAAAAACTCCAATAACGGTATATCAGTATTTATATATTCGAACTTAAGTTTAAAATTTACGTGGTAATTGAGGAGGTTTTAAACAGTGGTAGAGCCACGCGGCAGCTTTGCTGTCGTACGGATGGGCCGGCTCGAACCGGGGTGGTACCGCGACCTCACAGAAAACCAGCGTGAAGTAGAGATTTACCTCTGCGTTTCGCTTGGTGAGTGCGGGTGGCCGGAGGCCCTTTTTACTGGAAATGAGGCATTCCATCTTAGTCCTCACGGGTGACAACGCATCTACATTTTGATTTGTAATAGAGGATAGATGTAGATGTATATGGGCCGCAGGAACCACTTACCATCAGGTGGACTGTGTGCTCGTTTATCACCCTTATCCTATAAAAAAAAAAATTTGCTACTCTTTGAAAAATAACCCTGTATAATAAAGTACTACGCTTGCCAACTCCTCCGTGGTAACTGTAGCAAATATTATAGGATGCCTAAGTTTAGCAGTGGGTTCTTGATATGAAGTGCTTAATATCACAGCGTATCAATATTTCTAAAAAAATCACTGAAAATACCTTAGTTTAAAACTGTGAAATGTTTACAATTAACCCTGTTACTATACTCCAGATACTGTTTTAAGAGCTTTTAAAACTAAGAACACAGAGCAGTTCGTACCTTCTTAATTACGATCTATCGGAAGCACTCAGTCTTAGTTTCCGCAAAACTAAGCTCTCGGAGCACTTTGCATTTAATTTCCTGAGATACTAAATGCATCAAGATCTTTGTATCACACAGACGTGGCAAACAAAAAGCTTTGAATTCATTAAAATTTTTCTTTGCCTTTTCTGAAAAAGACTTTATGAGAAAAATTTAAATAAATATTAAAGAATAACATAATAAAACTTTATTTCATATTTAAATTATTTCGTTGGGGGTCACTGTAGAAGCGTGCTCGTCGCGACCCCTGCCATCCCTTTTCAGGGCTGCAATTCTACTTAGCTGCGCACCCATGTCAACGAGGGTTAGGGCGTCCCCCCAAGGCGACGCATACCAGCTCGTCCCCGTTGGTGTGGAATGCAGCGCGCAAAGCGGCGATGGGGACCGCCACCCGTCACGCACAGCCCGACACGGCGGAAGGTGGAGGACAGAGTGCAGAGTTGGCACGTGGAATGTTAGAGGAGGCATGAGAGATAAGACGAATGAGTTGATCGAAATAATGAAAGAAAGAGAATTAGATGTCGTGTGTATGTCGGAGACCAAACGGAAGGGCAGTGGTACTGAAGAGCTCCCTGGCGGGGCGTTAGCTCTATGGTCCGGAGTCTCGGAGAGCGAGAGCGCCCGCCAGGGAGTGGGGGTGCTGCTGTCGTCTCGGTTGGTCGATGTTATGACTGAATTTAAGGTTGTGAACTCAAGACTTCTCTGGGTTCGCTTTAAATTGGGACTGACGAAGTTATTCCTTATGGCAGTTTATGCGCCGGTAGCTTCATCGTCCAGGGCTGAGCTGGAGGAGTTTTGGGAGAATGTAAGAGAAGTTCTAGATTTAGCTAGGGGAAACGAAAGAATTGTTGTATGTGGTGATTTGAATGGATGGGTTGGTACCGCTCGACCAGGGTACGAGTCGGTGCTTGGAAAGTTTGGCGATAAAAGGGTTAATGATGCTGGCAAGCTTATACTGGCGGTATGCAAGGAAAAGGGTCTTCTTGTGACAAACACTATGTTTAATCACAAGAAGATCCATATGTATACTAGAGAAAGTAAGAATGAGAGAAGTATGATCGATTTGTTCCTGGTGGATGACCGACTGCGAAAACAGGTGATGGATACGCGAGTGTTCAGGGGTGCTGACCTGGGAACAGATCACTATCTAGTGATTACTAGATTTAGGGGTCTGTTCGCGGGTTGGCGCTACCGGACGGCAGTAACAGAACCACAGTCGGTCTGTCGCATCCGAAGCTGGAAGCTTCAGGAAGCGGATACTAGGGACATATATCATGCGAGGGTAGCCGAAAAGCTTGACAACATCGATGGCAGAAAAGAATGTGTTGAAAGAACATGGCAGAACCTTAGGGATGGAATGGTAAGTGCAGCGGAAGAAGTGTGTGGAACGATTAAAAGAGGCAGTAGTAAAAGAAGAGATGCATGGTGGAATGATGAAGTGAAAGAAGCTGTAAAGAAGAAGAAGAAAGCATGGTTAGACTACTTGGCCTCTAGTAATGATAAGGATATGAGAGAGAAGATGAAAGAAAGATATAAGCTGCAGAAAGTTCACACGAAAGCATTGATTGAGGAAGTGCGTGAAAGGTGTAGAATGGAAGCGGACGAAAGGTTGTCGCACAACTTTAAGGAGAACTCCAAACTCTTCTGGAAAGAGGTTGGAAGGACCCGAAGTGGTGCGACGGCCTTAAGAATGAACAAAGTGCTTTCGAGAACTAATGACGTCCTCTCAGAAAAATCGGACGTCATGCAGCGATGGAGCGAATTTTATAGAGAAATGTATGCGTGTGATGATCTTAGTGAGGGATCCGGGGATGACGTCGAGACTGGTACGCCAGACCCGGACCTCGATGACACTGAGGTCATCAGTATGAAAGAGATTGAACATGCGATTCGAAGTTTGAAATGTGGTAAGGCTGCGGGACTAGACAGAGTTACTGCTGAAATGGTCAAGTATGGTGGGCCTCGCGTCTGGGACAGCTTTCATCTGCTGTGCAATTTGTGCTGGCGGACGGGGGATGTCCCGGATGATTGGCGATCCGCAGTCATTGTGCCTTTATATAAAGGTAAAGGTTCACATTTTGACTGCGGGTGCTATCGGGCGATCAGCTTGACCAGTTTAGCAAGTAAAGTTTATTCGAAGGTTTTGACACGTAGGATGCAAGAGAAATCGGAAAGATTTCTATGGGAGGCACAATGCGGATTTAGACCTGGAAGAGGATGCACGGATCAAATGTTTTCTCTCCGCATGATCACGGAAAAGCTTCTGGCTGCTAACCAGAGGATTTTCTGTGCTTTTGTGGATCTTGAGAAAGCATTTGATAAGGTTGTAAGGAAGAAAATGTGGGAACTGTTGCCGGGGTATGGTGTGGATGGTCGATTGCTAAGGGCTGTGCTTGAATGCTAATAAAACTAAGGTTCTGGTATTTGAAGGGACGAAGAGAGAACGAAGTGTGAAATATGGGTAAATCAGGAATGTCTAGAACAGGTAAATGAAATTGTATACTTGGGGAGTGCTTTTAGCCGGGATGGAAGATGTGATTTAGATGTGGACAGGCGTGTCGCTGCCGGGAACAAAGTCAATGGTGCCCTGACTGCGTTAGTCAAAAGGCAAGGCGTAGTGAAGAGTGGACGCCTTGCAATACATAACGCAGTGTTGGTACCGACTTTGTTATATGGCAGCGAAACCTGGGTATGCCAGAAGAAGCATAAAAGCAAGTTGAATGCAGTAGAGATGCGATCTCTTCGTAAAATGTGCGGCGTTACCATGGCCGACCGAAAGCGAAACGAAGAGATTCGCAATATGGCAGGTTTGAAAGATGACCTTATCACAAAAATTGATAAGGGCGTGCTTCGATGGTTTGGGCACGTTGAGCGAATGAGTGAAGACCGAATGGTGAAGAAAATATATAGCGCGAAAGTTAATATTAAAAGGTGTCGAGGTAGACCGAGACTAACTTTCGAAGACCATGTGAGCAAATTGCTCGAAGAGGGGAGGGTCAAGAGTACTCGGATACCTAGACGTGCATGTATGAAGAAGATGATGAATCTGAAAGAAGCGAAAGAGGTATGTAAGGATCGTGACACTTGGCGATCTGTTCTCTCTGGCTACCCCGTCAGGGATTGTGCGTGACGATAAGTAAGTAAGTAAGTAAATTATTTCGTTTTTTATCATAGTGAATACTGGCTGTACCCCGCGATTCCGTCTTCGCGGAACCCTAATTTATTTTCTAAAAGAAAAGTAACTTAAGTAATTCCTTATAACATCAGATATCTGATAGTGAAAGTCCCGTTAAAATCGATTCAACCATTTTGGAGAATAACCGGAAAAACGAACAGTCGAACAAATATTTTGAAAATTGTTTTTGTTATACCGTTTATGCTCTCATATGCATTTAGTAAAAAGCTGTTATTTTGACATTACAAATAGACACGTCAATTTTTTTGTGGAGTTTATGGCCTGGTATCTAGACCTTTAGGCCAAATATAGACACGTCAATTTTATTTATTTGCATAGATATAAAACAACATATGACATTAACCGTATTTATGCCCCAATACTCAGACTCTACTTCATTTTAAGATGCCATTAAGTCTTGTGCTGTCTCTATCACTTGAATAAAACTACTTTTACGGATTCTATCGCGTTTAATTAACTTAATTTTTATTGATTCCCGACGTTTCGGGTACTTTACAGCACCCATGGTCACGGGGGACAGCGGTGATTGACCTCCCGATGTCAGAGATAACCCAGAGTACCTTAAGCTTTTTCAATTATTAATTTTGGTCCGATCTACGCAGAATGAACTTACTGTGTCTTGAAGTCTTGTTGTAGTGGTATGCTTGGGTTAAGTTTTAATTTTATTAATTTCAGGATCCTAAGCAGGTGATAGTACCCAGCTTCCCTATGTATTGAAATTAGGATGATTTTTAATTTCAGTATCTTTACGTATCATCCTTGGCAGGAATCGATGTTCTTTCGCGAGATTTATCAAATCTAATGTAATGGCGGGGGCCGTCTAGGATATTATGATCACAAATTGCAGACTTCCCGGAACGTTGGTGTTTCATGTCAGCTATGTGTTACTTATTTTTCATTGATTCCCGACGTTTCAGGTACTTTACAGTACTCATGGTCATGGTCAAATTCAATGTGTAGTGTTCCTTAAACTTGCGAGTTTCATTTAAATTGTTTTATTATATAAAATATTAAAAACTAAAATAATAATAAAAACCAAAACTAGAAACTTAATTATCATATAGTCCTACTCCCCGCGGTATCGTACCAAAAACGCTGGTTGCGTTTCCCCGCTGGATGGCTATAATTAGCCTTTGAGCGAGAAAAGAACCAGCCCTCTTTTCACCAGCAACAACGACCAGCCGCGGATGGAGTTCCTTTAGGAACTTCACCGCACGTGGACCCCACGGACCGATAGTCTCTACAGCAAATGGCACAAATATGTAGTCATCTCTCAGAGACTCATATTTGCGCCACTTACCGAGTTCAGCTAGAGTTCAGTTAGAGCCGGGGCGGCATCAGAGGTATCTGATGCCGCCCCGGCTCTAAACGACGTACCCCTGAGATGAGAGGCCGCCAGAGTGTCTACGCTGTCTTTTTACGTGGTAGAGCCATGCTGCAGCTATATTAATAGTATATTGTAGCACGAACGGGTGGGCTCCACCGGGAAAGAACCACGCTCTCACAGAATACAGCGTAAAATAGCAGCTTAATGCTGCTGTGTTTCGTATGGTGAGTATAGAGAACCGGAGACCCATTTTACTGGAAAAGAGGCATTCTATTTTAGTCCTCACGGCTGACAACGCATCTACATTTCAATTCGCAAACGAAGGTAGATGTAGATGCCTATGGTCCACAGTAACCACTTACCATCAGGTGGACTGTGTGCTCGTTTGTCACCCTTATTCTATAAAAAAACGCAAGTAGCATCCCACACTAGGGCTTTACCTCTCTCCCAAGGGACCAATGTTATACCATCGGGTCTCCTGCCATAGTCTCTATATATTCCACAAGGCTCTAAAACCAAGGGAATATTTATAGAGACAGAGTCCTTCGGATGACATCTTTCAAAGAACTGTCTCGTGGAAACCTACCAGCACTTTTCTTACATGAAAGACCGTGGAGTCCTAACTTGTCGACGCTGCTACCACAAGGGCACTGATGGGGACATATCGCCGCTCCTAGTCGGATTCCTACGACAATGCGCAGGCTTTCCCATCAAGTAATGTGCCGAGATTGCTTGGTGGTAAAGCGTGTAACCAGTGACCAGATTCCTTAGTTGAAACAGCTAAGCGTGCCTTATCTTGGTCACTATGGAAATTATGAAACAAATCTTTCTGCACGCCCTGTACCAATGGAATATCCCACTGTTTTTGTTGGTTAACTTCCAGTGGAACCTTTTTACCGGGACAGAGCGCTTGCCATGTCTGCCTTGCCTCCGTAGCAAAGCACAGGTCTACTTTACTATTTAAAATTATGTTACATAAGTCATTGACACTATGCACGGAAGCAATGAAAGCACGCAATGCAACGCTAGAAAGATTTCTCACACCAATACCACCAAATTTTATAGGTAAAGTAGCTTGAGTCCAGGCTGTTGTATTTAAAGTTAAATTTAGTTTTTTAGTTTTTTGATGATTACATTGGTGCCGATTCTTTTTTTGCGTATGTTACGAAGCAAAGGTGAAAGAAGCTAATCCGTTATAGTTAAGTAAAGGTATTCGCGCTACCAACTACCGCCTAACGCTTATGAGATTTTTTTACCTAATAACCTTATTTATTAATATGGCCGTAGCCTTTGGGACATAAGGCAGATTAGCAAAGTCCAGGTAAGCGCACATGCATTCCTTCACATCCTTCCTATAGCCCGAATTTAGAGACATTTGCAGTATCGCGAAATAGTAGATTTTCACGGCCTCATACAGTCCATAATTTAAATAAAATTATCTTTTTAATAACTCTGAACCAGTAGTTATTCAGTTAAACCAACAAACCATAAATTACCATTATTATGGTAACCCGCACCCACCAGAAATTTGATAACTTAACTAATGCTAATATTTATTTATTTATTCTTTATTGCATTCCTTAATTTAAAAGAATACAAAGGGTAGACTTAATGCCTAGTTAAAGGGTAGACTAATGGTGAGAATTTGAAGTAGGTGTAGCAATATAGAATAAAAACAAAATAAAAATGATAAGTAATTACGTTATATATACATTTTACTAATATATCCAATATTAAACTATCTAAATATCTCCTATTTATACATGTATACATACATACATAAACACACATATATACATATTAACATACATATATAAATAGTACATATAAATAGTTATGAATATATACATGATAGAGCCATGCTGCAGCTATATTAGTAGTATAGTTGTAGAACGAATGGGTCGGCTCGACCGGGGAAGGACCACGCTTTCACAGAATACCAGCGCAAAATGACAGCTTGACACTGCTGTGTTTCGTATGGTGAGTGTAGAGAACCAGAACAGTGGTAGAGCCACGCGGCAGCTTTTGCTATCGCACGGATGGGCCGGCTCGAACCGGGGTGGTACCACGACCTCACAGAAAACCAGCGTGAAGTAGAGATTCACCTCTGCGTTTCGCTTGGTGAGTGCAGGTGGCCGGAGGCCCTTTTTACTGGAAATGAGGCATTCCATCTTAGTCCTCACGGGTGACAACGCATCTACATTTTGAATTGTAATAGAGGATAGATGTAGATGTCTATGGGCCGCAGCAACCACTTACCATCAGGTGGACTGTGTGCTCGTTTGTCACCCATATCCTATAAAAAAAAAAACCAGAGACCCATTTTACTGGAAAAGAGGCATTTCATCCTAGTCCTCACGGGTGATGACGCATCTGCATTTTGATTTTGTAGGAGCCGTGGTAGCTCAGATGGTTAGCGCTCGCGGTAAATTTCACAATACGCGAGTAAGCCGGGTTCGATTCCCGCCGGCACCAATGAAATTGTTAATTGCAATTTTAAGTGCTGATTTACCACGTGCTCGGCGGTGAAGGAAAATATCGTGAGGAAACCTGCATGTCTGAGAAATAAGAAAAAAAATATTTCGAAGACATGTGAAGTTCGCCAACTCGCTTTGGGTCAGCGTGGCGGACACTTACTGGCCCTAAAACCCTCTCAGAAATTAGAGGAGGCCTGTGCCCAGCAGTGGGACGTAAATAGGCTGCAACTTTACTTTACTTTACTGAAAGGGTGTATAAGTGTGAAAGATTGCATACAAGTTAAAGCCAGTACTTAAAATGTTTAGACAGTCATGATGAGTTAATAGAATGAAATGGCATGATTTATATCTGACCAACAATGTGTTTTGGGAATACCTTGTTTTTGTTTTCAGTTGTTTCAGTACTCTGTGTAGATACACGCCCTGCTCGATAATGGCGGTAGGTTCTGTCAATCAATCCGGAACGTTCAAAAAATTTAAATATCAATACTTGGATCCGATCCAGTTCAAATATACGAATTATTCACGAATGACAGATGTGTTATAGTAATGGGTTTGATAAAAAAAAGTCATGAAGATGACAATAAAACGCTATTGGAACGTGCATATTGAGGGTATATGATGCCATAATGAAACCGTATAATAGTTATATAAACTGAAAAGGTTTATTATTTTAGGTCAGGTTACAGCCTGTATACGTCTCACTGCAGGGCACAGGCCTACTCTCTATTCTGAGAGGGTTTTAGGACAAGGAAATGACCAACATTGACGTAGCGCAGCGTTGAGTCTTCAAATATTTTTTTCTTATTTCTCAGACATGCAGGTTTCCTCTCGATGTTCTCCTTCACCGCTGAACACGTGGTACTAATTGTACAGATACTCAAAATTCACAATGAACCACCATCATACTTAAAAAGTATTATAACAGAAACCCAATTTATATATTTTAGATTATCTACGCTTAACCTCAATTCACGGAAATTCTTAACCACAATATAATTTCATGTCAAACAATTTTTTGTGTTTAATTTAGGGCGTTGTTACACTATTCCTAGCGATATATCAAATGCAAATGAATTTATAGCATTAGTTAAAGCTAAAAAATTAAAGTTGCAACCTATATACGTTCTACTGCTGGGCACAGGCGTCCTCTCATTTCTGAAAGGCTTGTAGGGCCCCACGGAGCACGTGGTAAATCAGTCATTGGTTCCGGCGGTGATCGAACCCTGGTTGCTTACGTAGTACTGTGAAGGTGTGAAGTTTACAGCGCGAACTTAGCCCCCGAACTACCATAACACTCTGAGATTAAGTTACTCGTAATTAAAAAGCTTTAAGACGGATACGTAGATCAGTTGCGTAAAGAGAAGTGTAATTTTAAAATAAATATATCTATTTGTATAACATAAGCGTTCGCATAAAAAGCCAAACAGGCAAAGTTGTAAAACACATTTGTTATAGAATTAGGATGACAAACGTGCACACAGTCCACCTGATGGTAAGTGGATGCTGTAGACCGTAGACATCATTATCTGTCCTCGATTAAAAATCAAAAAGCAAATGCGTTGTCACCCCTGAGGACTAAGCTAGAATACTTCGTTTCAGTAAGAAGGATTATCCGATTCTTGACGGTCACCATACGAAATACAGCAGTATTAAGCTGCTATTTTACGCAGGTATTATGTGACAGCGTTATGCTTCCCCGGTCGAGCCGACTCTATTATGCTAGAACCTACCGCGTATAATAATAAGAAATAAGAAATATTTATTCCGTTCAAAAAATATACAGATACTGACATAGTTACTGTTATGTTACATATTTAAATGTCTCATATTTTATCATTTTATAATTTCAAACAGTATCACATGGCTCCACACTACGATTCCCTGTGTCGTGGAGACCAGTCTTCCCATTTATACAGAACTTAAGAGCGTAGTCGGTCTGCGCGGGAATTGAGAAATAGGTATTTGAAGAAACTATTGCCGTCGCACTGCGCCCGAGCAACCGAGGTATCAATATGTGAGTGAATAATCTGTATTTGTGTGCGTAGCTTAGTACCACGCATCTTCCGCGCGCACCATGTTTACGGACTTGATTCTTTGCTTCACTGTTTTGACTCGGCTTGTGGATTGGATTTGAATACCTATTTATTTTTTTCTAATGACTAGAGAAAAATCGTGAGTATTATTTTATTTGTAAATAAATTTTATCATTTTACCCTCTTCAAATCGACAAAAGAAATTCAATAATTTAACAAAATACTGCTTGTAAGGTACAAGTAGTGTTTTGTTAAATTATTGAATTTTGTTTGATAAAATGTCAATTTACAAATATGATGATGAAAGTTATAAGTTAGGATCTGATGATGGGATCCCAGGACGATCAAGAGAAACCCTCAAATTGCATAGGCACTTCAATCTTTTTTTCATGCAAATTTCAGAGAGAGTCGAGAACCTTTTGAAGAAAACGCAAGCTTTTTTTCGTCGGGGTTGATCAGCTGGTGATCTTCTGGTCTACCTGACTCATAGATGGGCGGAGGTAGTAGAGTCCAAGGGGGAGGGATCCTCGGCGTCGACATATCGAGTGACGTGCAGTTTCGTGGTCACTTGGAAGAGAAGGCCAAATTGGCCTCTAAAAAGCTTGGCGTGCTCAGCAGAGCGGAACAGTATTTCATGCCGGCACACCACTTGCAACTTTACAAGGCGCAGGTTCGGCCTCACATGGAATACTGTTCCCATCTCTGGGCTGGGGCTCCCCAGTGCCAACTCCTTCCACTTGACCGCATCCAGCACAGAGCAGCTCGAATCGTCGACGACCGAGTCCTTTCTCGATTCATTGGCGCTGCGAAGAGATGTTGCATCCCTTTGCATTTTCCTTCGCATTTACCACGGGGAGTGCTCTGAAGAACTGTTCGGATTAATCCCAGCCGCCTTTCACGAACGCACATCTGGATGATTGGCGGTCCACCACTGTGCGATTTAGAAGATGTTTTCTTTCTCGCACAACTTCCTTGTGGAATCAATTACCATCAGCGACTTTTCCAGACCGATAAGACTTAGGCACCTTCAAGAAAAGAGTCTACTCCTTTTTAAAAGGCCGGCAAGGCCTTTTTATCACGAATTTTTTCCACGAATTTTTTTCCACGAATGCCTTCTCCCTGAAATAATTGACGGTCGGATACCACGAAATTTACCTGTAAGAGAAAGTATGGAAAGGACGACAGAAAAAATTTACATATTAATTATTATATGACTTATTATATTATAATATATTAAATTATTCTTAACTTATGTAAAATACCCACAAGCACCTCTTCTGCCACATGAATATTAAGAATTTCCTTGATAAGAGCAATCATTATTTTATAAAGTAAAGTCAGTAGAAAAAAAGTAAGTAAGCCCCAGTAATACTGGCAAATCAAGTGAGCAGAATTATTCACCAAGCAGTAGAATGCGAACATTAGTTACGTATTATTTCACTTAATTTCGCTAAAGGTCTTTTCAAATAATACTAAACGTAAACTCGCTGAATTGTTACTTCGTTGTCTTAATAATTTCACTGTTCTGTGCCGCCTGTAAATCAGTATAGTACGATACGTCGTTACGTCGATATCGACTGACATCACTATGATATCGATAAAAACTTCGACAGTTGTTACTTTCCTAATTCTTTAGACTAATAAGTACTTATTAGTCTAACCACCCCTCACCTCTGGTCTCCCCCCGTAGAGTGCGATAGGGACAACTGCAGCTCAGAACGATTTCACCTACAAAAACCATGACCGATCGACATTTCGTATTCCCCTGTTTTCTCCTCGAAAACTAAGCAGATTAAATTTTTTTTGGTATCATAATTTAAAGGAAGAATAGATCTATGCTCCTATCATTTTCTTTTATCTTAAAAACGTTTCAAATTTGTTTGGTAGTCGTCTGATTACGGAGGTAAAAACGGGACATTTTTTTTGGTTTTTGGAAAGTCATATTTATTTTTGTAATAATTTTTTGGAAAAAAATAAATGATAGGGGCATGCCTTCAATAGACCTTGATTTTTATAAACAAAACCGATTACTCTAGAGGCATTATCCAGGAAGAAAATAGGGGAATACATTTGTATGGAAAAAATGCAGCCCGTCTACGCTCTTAATGATTAGTCGATATTATGTAATTTTTTTATATAATTAGAATTCTTAAAAAAATATATTTAAATAATAATCATGATATTTTGTCTTTATCTATGCAAATATATTGCCAAAATACGGACAAATAAACAATACGTGTATCCAAATAAATTACATAAAAAAAAACAAATACTTTTCCTTAAAAATGCATTACGTGTGTCCGCGCGTAATTAATTTGCAGTATAGTGTATAGGCGAGTCGAACAATCGAAGACAATAACAATCACATTTTTACTTCACTGTTTCTTGTAAAAAATATCAAAAACTACCCTCCACAAAAAAAAATATAGTTTATGAAATAACTACTATAAAGTTTATACAAAATAATGTAAACAAAAAAGTTTAATATTCTTTTACACAATTTTAAAATGGTACTTTATATTTAGTTTAAGTAAAGGTTAATTTCAATATTATGTAAATAAAAGTATAATGTAAAATAATATATTAGAGCAAACAGTGCACTGCCAAGACAAACACAGTTGTGTTTAATGGCATTAAGAAATTATATTGTAATTAAAACTATTAATTTGTTGAAATAAATAAAAAATAAAAAATCAAATGTACGAGTGGATTTAGCACATGCATAGTTTACAGCACAAAAAGGAAGGAAAAAAATAAAATAAAATTAAACAAAATAAAATCTAACACAAATTTATGTGTAAAAACAGTAACGTAAAATTACTGGACTTTCAGAATAATTTCTTTTTCATGTTTAACTTGTTGCGTTAACTTTTAGCAGGTAATCGATCTTTCCTCATTATTATACAGTGGTAAACATACCTTAAAACAAATTTTTCCTTATTTTATGCGTCACAAACCGATAACCTTTACGGGAACTCTGTTCCTAGTGAATCACGGGTGAATGA
The DNA here is from genome assembly GCA_033319125.1 of Parnassius glacialis. NCBI lineage: Eukaryota > Metazoa > Arthropoda > Insecta > Lepidoptera > Papilionidae > Parnassius > Parnassius glacialis. Next base: position 2,694,701 of record JAVANC010000008.1, read on the forward strand.
AACTATTAATTCCATCGAATGAAATTCTCGTTTAATTTACAATAATATAATTATATAAAAGTGCTAGGGTTCCTTTTCTACTAAAGAGTCCATTGGGGGGGGGGGGGGGGGGCAACAATATCTTACCCACTGCACTATGAAGTTTGTCGTATGTGAAACAACATTTCTTTTAGAAAAAAATAAAAAGAAATTTAATCACGTTCCATAAACTGCAATTATATTTAACGCTTATGGTTTTTTATGTCCTCGTATGTTGTATAAATCATTAAAAAAAATAATGGTGACAAACGAGCACACAATCCACCTGATGGTAAGTGGATGCTCTAGACCATAGACATCTTTTATCTATCCTCGACTTAAAATCAAAATACAGATGCGTTGTCACCACTGAGGACTAAGCTAGAGTATTTTGTTTCAGTAAAAATGGTATCCGGTACTCTACAATCACCATACGAAACGCAGCAGCATTAAAAAACGTGGTTCTACCCCGGTCGAGCCGACCCCTATGAGCTGACCCATTTGTGCTACAACCAAAATATAGCTGCACCATGGCTCTAACAAGTAAACATTTCATAATTAGACTTCACGGGTACCATAATTTGAAGGAAAATTTGTCGACATTCAAGTAGGTCGGGGAAAAAGTTTCTTCGTATAAAATTGAAGAAAAATCTCTTTGGTTGTATTGTTTGTGTCTGCCTGGTTTTCATATCAATACCTATAGGACATTAAGAAAAATAAAATTGAAAATTAAAAAACACTTTCCCACCATTTTCATTCGTTTTTCAGTCCCGACTACCTACCTACATTTGGGTAGAATCTCCTAGTTAGTCTGTGCTACCTACCTACTACCTACGAGATGGCAACAAGTTATCGAACAAAATGACAATTTAATCTAATTAGTCTTTGAAAAAAATGTCTTCAATTTATATATAAAATACGAAGAAAACTTGTCGTCATTCTAATTGTTACCATAAACTTATAATATTCTTTATTAAACTCATTGTGTACTCAACTAGGCACCAATGAAATTGTCAATTGTCATTTGTGTTCTAATTTACTACGTAAACTTGTGAGAAATATAAAAAAAATATTTCGAACAATTAAGACATGCCAACACGTACTAGGGTAGCACGACAGATAAAACCCTCTCAGAAATACAAGAAAGCCAGCTCTGGGACGTATATCTGTAACTTTTTATTTTAAATCATGACCTTGACTTTAACTCCGAAAATCTTGACCCAAAACTGTACTGCCATTAAGACAAAAATAAGCGGAGGAAATAGCCGTTTGATGTCCAACCCAATGCATTGGTTCTCATTTCAAATACGTCAAAATAATACCTTCAATATATTATTTGCCAAAGAAAATAGCTTCTGATCTCGTTATTACAGCTGCGGACGGCTAGAGTTATTTTCTGTTATTCGATCAAAACAAACTCTGCCAATACAACAAAGTTATCTTAAATAAAGACATTTAAGAATTTGCGTCAGAAAAAGTCGCTAAATATAATGTTTGATTTTTAAAAATAGCTCTATTTCGTCTAAAGCGTTGATACCGTTACCGTTACAGCCTATTAAAGTCCACTGCTGAACATAGGCCTCCCCCATAAATTGTCTCCTAGAGGATATTTTGTTATAGTTTTAATGTTACTGTTGATTTAATAATTTCACCTCTCAGTAGGTCATGTGCTCCTGGTAGATTATCTTCTATACATCCATGCATTACAGCCTATTAAAGTCTACTGCTGAACATAGGCCTCCCCCAAAGATTGCCTCATAAAGGATATTATGTCATAGTTGTAATGTTACTGTTGATTTAATAATTTCATCTCTCAGTGGGTCATGTGCTCCTGGTAGATTATCTTCTATACATCCATCCATTACAGCCTATTAAAGTGCACTGCTGAACACAAGCCTCCCCCATAGATTGCCTCATAAAGGATATTATGTCATAGTTGTAATGTTACTGTTGATTTAATAATTTCACCTCTCAGTGGGTCATGTGCTCCTGGTAGATTATCTTCTATACATCCATCCATTACAGCCTATTAAAGTGCACTGCTGAACACAAGCCTCCCCCATAGATTGCCTCATAAAGGATATTATGTCATAGTTGTAATGTTACTGTTGATTTAATAATTTCACCTCTCAGTGGGTCATGTGCTCCTGGTAGATTAACTTCTATACATCATGCTGAACATAGGCCTCCCCCATAGATTGCCTCATAGGGGGAATATTTTCCAAAGTTGCAACCGTAGTTTTTTATTTTTAGTCGTTACTAGGAAGACGCTGCTGCCCATCTCCTGATTTGTTTCCCTCTGTCGACTCTAACGACACCCACGGGTTGATATGGGGTAGTGGATAATCTTGCACCCCTACTTCACGGTTAGTTGAAATAACCATTTAAATAAAAATTCGTTAACTAAAATATAAAAAAGAAATAGGTACCTACTGAAATAAATACTATCTACAAAAGCTGTACACGTCAAAGAATAAACATAAACGGGTTCGTCAAACAAAACGAAAGCAATTCAAATTTCACCTGAAAACATTTATTTGTACTTGTCGCTTAAAATAGACTTTATATTATTCAAGCTCATAACCGTATAAAAGCAGGGTTTATACCGCATTTCAACTGCCTCTATGTCAATAATAATTTGAGGTTTACGTTTAGGAATAACTTTTAATCTAGTTATATTAACACTCGACGTTCAACAAATCCAAACATTAATATATACATATGAATGAATCTGAAGTATCTGTCTCTAATATCGAAATAACTGTCTTTTATCGAATTCATTCGATTTATTTGCTGCTATGAAGATATATTTTTTTTAATTTTCGTAATGAAACTTTTTTTTTATAGGAAAAGGGTGACAAACGAGCACACAGTCCACCTGATGGTAAGTGGTTGCTGCGGCCCATAGACATCTACATCTATCCTCGTTTGGGAATCAAAATGCAGATGCGTTGTCACCCGTGAGGACTAAGATGGAATGCCTCATTTCCAGTAAAAAAGGCCTCCGGCCACCTGAACTCACCAAGCGAAACGCAGAGGTAAACCTCTACTTCACGCTGGTATTCTGTGAGGTCGTGGTACCACCCCGGTTCGAGCCGGCCCATCCGTGCGACAGCAAAAGCTGCCGCGTGGCTCTACCACTGTTAAAAACTTCACAAACAGATTACAACTAACAAATTTTAATCAAGCCTCAGTATAGGAATATTTAAATCCAAATCCCTTCTACTCAGTGAAGAAGTATTCAGATAACAAAAACTAACACTATTATGTATTTTTATATTTATCTAGCTTCTAAGTTAATTTTATATTATATGTTTTTTTATAGCATAAGTGTGACAAACGAGCACACAGTCCACGTGATGGTAAATGGTTGCTGTGGCCCATAGGCATCTACATCTATCTTCGATTACGAATCAAAATGCAGATGCGTTGTCATCCGTGAGGACTAAGATGGAATGCCTCGTTTCCAGTAAAAAGGATCTCCGGTTCTCTACACTCACCGTACGAAACACAGCAACGTTAAACTGCTATTTTACGCTGGTATTCTGTGAGAGCGTGGTCCTTGCCCGATCAAGCAGACCCATTCGTGCTACAATAATAATATTTCTTACTTTTCTTTTTTTCTTTTTTTTTTCTAAAAAACGTTACCCCCACGCTAGGATTTTCTCCTGTATCGTGGAGGCAGTTTACAAACACAAATTGCACAAGGACAAACATCCAGACCCGGAACAATTATTTGTAGGCCATACAAATACATGTTCCGTGCGGGATTCGAACCCACGCCCCCCAGCGCAAGCAACTCATTGCTAAGCCACTGCGCGACGGAGCCGTCATAGCTGCAGCATGGCTCTACCACGTATAAATTTTACAAGGATAAAATATAAAATGTATACTTATATATTTTATATTTTATCCTTGTAAAATTTGCAAAGAGCGATGCTGAAAAGGGCGTCTAAGTAGAAAGCACATTTTTAATTTAAGACCAATTATGTATACTTGGATTGAAAATTAATGATTTGATTTCAAGCAACGCCAAAAGTGATCTAGATTCTAGGCTATCTTATATCTGAAAAACATGGAGGTTTTGTGTGAAATCTAAAAGATAAAAATAAAGTTTAGAACAAAACTTTTTTAATTTGCAATTGCAAATTGCTAAACAGGTCTCACTCTAGATTTTGCATCAAAACTTTATGAGATAGAAGATAAATTCAATCTCATAAAGTTTTGATGCAAAATCGATTTGTAATATTCGTAAAGGATAAAGTGATAAAAAGTGTTTAGATAAAATTAAATAATTTAATTTGTTATATAATACGTGTTATACACCCCCCTCTCGCCTCCTTTACATCCATGCCTACCTTCGTAGATATCCTTTTGGTTTTTTTTTTTTTTTTTTTATAGTAGAGGGGGCAAACGAGCATGCGGCTCACCTGATGGTAAGTGACTACCGCCGCCCATGAACAACTGCAACACCAGGGAGGGAATTGCAGATGCGTTGCCGGCCTTTTAAAAAGGAGTACGCTCTTTTCTTGAAGGTCCCTAAGTCGTATCGGTCCGGAAAAATCGCTGATGGTAATCGATTCCACAAGGAAGTCGTGCGAGGAAGAAAACATCTTCTAAATCGCACAGTGGTGGACCGCCAATCATCCAGATGGTGTGGATGGTATCGGGAGTTCTGCCGCGATGTGCGTTCGTGAAATTTGGCGGCTGGGATTAATCCGAACAATTCCTCAGAGCACTCCCCATGGTAGATGCGAAAGAAAATGCAAAGAGATGCAACATCTCTTCGCAGCGCCAATGAGTCGAGCCGATCGGAAAGAACTCGGTCGTCGACGATTCGAGCCGCTCTGCGCTGGATGCGGTCAAGTGGAAGGAGCTGGCACTGGGGAGCCCCTGCCCAGAGATGGGAACAGTATTCCATGTGAGGCCGAACCTGCGCCTTGTAAAGTTGCAGGCGGTGTGCCGGCATGAAATACTGTCCCGCTCTGCTGAGCACGCCAAGCTTTTTAGAGGCCAATTTGGCCTTCACTTCCAAATGACCACGAAACTGCACGTCACTCGATATGTCGACGCCGAGGATTCCGATACTGGCTGAGGCAACCAGGGGAGTGCCTTGAAACTGAGGAGATACGACAAAGGGGTTCTTTTTAGCGGTAAACGCGCAAACTTGTGTCTTCTGAGGATTAAACTGGACTAGATTTAGTCGCCCCCAGTTCGAGACTTTGTCCAGCAAAGACTCGACTTCAGACACAAGTTTGTTCCGGTACTCGGAGACGTTTTCCCGAGAAATATTAGCACGGCCGGTGTATAGAGCATCACCAGTGCTGTCATCCGCATAGCAATGAATGTTATCAGTTAGCAACATATCATTGATATGCAGAAGAAACAGCGTTGGTGATAGCACACAGCCTTGTGGAACACCAGCGTTAATAGGCTTGTAGTCAGAACATGCACCGTCTACAACAACCTTGATGCTCCGATCTGCAAGGAAGCTGGTGATCCAATTGCACAATTTCTCGGGAAGCCCATAGGAAGGGAGCTTCGAGAGAAGCGCTTTGTGCCAAACCCGATCGAAGGCCTTCGCAATGTCCAGACTAACGGCCAACGCCTCCCCCTTGGACTCTACTGCCTCCGCCCATCTATGGGTCAGGTAGACCAGAAGATCTCCAGCTGATCGACCCCCACGAAAACCGTATTGGCGGTCACTAATCAGCTGGTGATCCTCAAGGTACCGGATGAGCTGGCAGTTGATAATGGATTCCATTATTTTGGAGAACAAGGAGGTGATCGCGATAGGCCTATAGTTGGACGGGTCTGAGCGGTCGCCTTTTTTAGGGATCGGGTGGACAAAAGCTGTCTTCCATGAATTCGGGACTACGCCTTGGGAGTAGGAGTACCGAAAAAGACGCGTTAGGACCGGTGCCAACTCCGGAGCACACGTCCTCAGCACAATTGGGGGGATTCCGTCAGGCCCACTCGATTTCTGGATGTCCAGGGAGAGAAGTGCTTTGCGAACCGAGCGCTGTGAGAACAGCACATCCGGCATAGAGCACTCACACCGCGGGATGGTCGGCGGTGTTTTCCCCCCGTCATCAAGAGTCGAGTTGGACGCAAAAAGGGAGCCTAAAAGGTCGGCTTTGTCTTTTGCGTCATGGGCCAGTGAGTCGTCCTCCCTGTGCAGAGATGGTAGTGATGGCTTACAGAAATTCCCTTGGACAGCCTTGGCGAGAGACCAGAATGCACGGGTTCCCGAAGGAAGGCGAACTAGTTTCTCGCCAATTCTGCCTATGTGCTCTGACTTTGCCTTGGCAATAACTCTTTTGAAGGACATGGAGGCGAAGTTATACTTCTTTTTAAGTGTGCTGGTGTTTACATCCCGAGTCGCCAAAGCCGCAGCCCAGGCTTGATAACACTCCTGCTTACTGCGTAATGCAGTTTTACAGGAGCGACCAAACCAAGGCTGAGATCTGCCTCCGATGGGTACCACAGATGATGGAATAAATAGTTCCATTCCCTGTAGCACCACATCAGTGACAGAGTCAGCAACAGCGCTGGGATCATCCGGCGAGAAGCAAACCCGCCCCCATGGGTAGGATGCAAAGAAAGACCGCATTCCGTCCCAATCCGCCGACCTGTAATGCCAAACACGGCGGCAACCTGCAGAACGCAACCGCGAAGGGAGCGTGAGTGGCACCATACTCCGGATCAAACAGTGGTCCGAAGAGCCGAGAGGGGCATCGACGGAAACCTGATATCCGTCCGGATGAGAGGTCAGCAGAAGGTCCAACAGGGAAGGTGTATGATCCTCCACATCTGGAATCCGCGTAGGCGAAGTAACCAGTTGTGTCAGACCATATGCCAAGGCAAAGTCATAAACAGATCTCCCCGCATGATCGGTTAAACGTGAACCGAGCCATTCGGCATGGTGGGCGTTAAAATCGCCAAGGATCACGATCTCTGCGGATGGGACCTGTTGTAGCAAGGAATCTGTAGCCATTTGGACGTGGTCGATGAGTCGGTCTGTTTCGGCATTACCGCTATGGGACCTATAGAGGCACCCGTAGACGCGCGGATGGTCGTCGCTGTCTACGCGTAGCCAAAGGATGGACAGGTCCGAACCTTCAAGACTGCCGAGGCGTCGAGAACAGATGTCCTCTCTGACATACACGCAAACTCCAGCCCGAGGCACAAAGGAGTGCTCCAATTTGTACCCAGGGTAGGAGAGATACGAAATATCAGCCGGAGAGGAAACCTGCGTCTCGGTCAGGAAGAGCAAGGCCGGGTTCGCCGTCTCGAGATGGTAGTGGACGGCGTTTAGGTTAGAGTTAAGTCCCCTGATGTTGCAGAAATTCACGGATAGCGTGGCAGGGGTCGCCTTGGTATTGTTGCTCTGTTTACCCCGAGCAGTTATGTTTTTGAGCGGAATTTTGCCCCCCCCCAGAATACGCGGGGCAGCCTGAGCACCCACGCTCAGGATTGGAATAACATGGTCGTGGATGCTCAGCGAGGGATTCTCCAGGGGTACTGGTACCCTTCTGGGGTAGTCTATTGTGTAATTCCGCTACCATGTTGATGGGGGGGGGGGGGGATTGGGCCTCCGGCCACCTGCACTCACCAGACGAAACGCAGAAGCAGAGCTTCTACTTCACGCCGGTATTCTGTGAGGTCGTGGTACTAACCCGGCTCGAGCCGGCCCATACGTGCAACAGCAAAAACTGCTGCATGGCTCTACCACCGTTGCTGTACTAACGTCACGTACGTTAGTTAAGCTAAAGGTAAGAATTCCTGTTATGTGGGCAATTACCTAGGCTTTGCATCGCTTGATTTAATCCGACGGCTGCTCCCAAAATATTAATGTATTGTACTTGGTATTTGATATTAATTTCAACTTGATACTTCTACCCGTTTCTGGGAAAAGGGGTCTTGACATTTAGACAGTAAACGGGCAGTCGGTACGGCTCTGAGCCTTACTGCTTGCCTGTGCTACACGACATTTTCACAGATCACTTGCCTTCTTCTCGACTCACCGTAGACTACAAGGCAAATCTCTGGCACTTGCACATTCGTCGACAACTGCACTATCTACCTCCGGTATGAACAGGGGTTGATGTAACTGAACTGTCGTCGCACCGCAAGCGAAACGCATTGAAGCCTAAATCGCGCTATCAATGTTCTGAAGTACGGCGGTATATATACAGAAAAATTCTGAAATATCACGTGGAGCGTTTGCCGTACACCTTGTCTGGTGGGAGATCTCCCCTTCCCTTTTCCTTCTACGGCCAAAGTACCCTTAAAAACAATTCCATTAGATCTACCCCGAAGATGTGCTGGATCATAAACTAGAAAAAAATTTAAATTTCCTTCTACATATTTCATCTTCGTTTTTAAATTAATAACTGCGTCTAGAACGGCTGTGTACCCCACACATAAATTTTATTGATATAATCATAATGATTATTAGGATTTAATTTCATTATTTTAAATGAAACCCAAAAAAAAATAATTAAAACCTTTAGTACGATTTTAAGTTTCGGTAATTCAGCTCAAATAACTGACAGCCGCTGGGAAGAAAGGGTTCTCGAGTGGCAGCAAGTCCAGAGTTGGGTGATCTACCACTAGATGAAGTGATGACCTACGTAAGCGAGTCGTTGGATGCACCTGGAGCAAACTTTACAAACAACACTATGATTTTCTCCCGTAGCATATATAGTGTTTTACTTTTATAAATCGCACATGGACAACACCCAGCCTCAAAACAGTTATTTGTAGGTAATCGAATATAATCGAATGCACTTGGTAGAGCCATGCTGCAGCTATATATGCCTCGTTTCCAGTAAAAAGGGGCTCCGGTTCTCTGCCCTTACCATGCGAAACACAGGAGCATTGAGCTGTTTGGTATTCTGTGAGAGCGTGGTCCTTTCCCGATTGGGCCAACCCCGGTTTGTTCGTTTGTCACCCTTAATCTATAAAAAAAACGACGAGATGCACTCCGGGAGTGCTGGCAGAAGTGAAAACTTGAATGTTAACGTTGTGCATTTTTGATATTTTGGAATGGCAGAGATTATTTATAATTATCTTATTTCATTTATTTTTATTCGAAATAATTTGTTTGGTAAACCTACACCGCACATGTGCTTATTGTGATGTTATGAAAATATAGGTTATTGCGATAAAGTATAAACATATTACAAATATTACATCTATAATGTGTAAGTACATATGTATCTTTATTAATAATTTCGTCAAGCACTACAGTAGACTCGATCGAAACCTAATCTTAATAATAAAATTATATTAATTAATAAATGAAAATTAAATTAAACCTAACTTACTTCCTCTCCTACGCTGCGCCGGCTGTCTACTCTCCGTCCGTCTTACGAATTTTCGATCAGGACACGTCACCTGACGCGTGTTTAACATTTTTTACCCATTACAAAAAAAGTGCACAACGCCGCTAAAGAAGTTTTCACTTCAAAACATTGTATACAACTTATTCCGCGCGATAATCGAACATACGACCCGAAACTCTGCAGCTAAATGTTTAACAACCGAGACACCGATCCGTGTTATTTAGTGTAGAGTGCTTCTGTTTTTGAGATTAACAACTGGAATTTTAATATCTCCTGCACAGAATAATACAAAGCTTTTTGCGTTGTTTCATACACACAGCGTATAGGCTTAATAGTTAAACATTAATTAAAAACATCCGACTGCATAAAACTGTTTACTGAAAAGTTAGTAATTATTTTTCAGATTATTATGATATTAAGAATTAATAAGATTATGTTTTGAAAATTTAAGTGAGAATGGTTGTTAACCAACTTTAAGTCATTATAGATCCTAAATGGCCTGTAAAAATGAAAGATGACTAGTATAACCTATTCAGTGATACCCCACTTGACATACTTTGTTGATTTTCATTTTTTCTTTCTCACAATATGAATGAATTCATTAAAATTTTTGCTTTGCCTTTTCTAAAAAAGAAATAAATATTAAGGAATAACATAATAAAACTTTATTTCATATTAAAATTATTTCGGTTTTTATCATAGTGAATACTAGCTGTACCCCGCGATTCCGTCTTCACGGAACACTAATTTCTTTTCTAAAAGAAAAGTAACTTAAGTTATTCCTTATAACATCAGATATCTGATAGTGAATGTCCCGTCAAAATCGGTTCAACCATTTTGGAGAACAACGAAAAAAAACAAACATTCAAAAAAATATTTTGAAAATTGTTTTTGTTATAAGTACCGTTTATGAAAGCATTTAGTAAAAAGCTGTTATTTTGATATTACAAATAGACACGTCAATTTTATTTATTTGCATAGATGTAAAACGAAATATGACATTAACCGTATTTATGCCCAAATACTCAGACTCTACTTAATTTTAAGATGCCATAAGTCTTGTGCTGTCTCTATCACTTGCATTAAACTACTTTACGGATTCTATCGTGTTTAATTAACTTATTTTTTTATTAATTCCAGACGTTTCGGGTACTTTACAGCACCCATGGTCACGGGGGACTGCGGTAATTGACCTCCCGATGTCAGAGATAACCCGGAGTACCTTGAGCTTTATCAATAATTAATTTTGGTCCGATCTACGCAGAATGAACTTACTGTGTCTTGAAGTCTTGCAGTGGTATGCTTGGGTTCAGTTTTAATTTTATTAATTACAGGATCCTAAGCAGGTGATAGTACCCAGCTTCCCTCTCTATTGAAATTAGGATGATTTTTAATTTCAGTATCTTTACGTATCATCCTTGGCAGGAACCGATGTTCTTTCGCGAGAATTTGTGGTTTATCAAATCTAATATAATGGCGGGGGCCGTCTAGGATATGGTCACAAACTGCAGGCTTCCCGGAACGTTGGTGTTTCATGTATGTGTTACTTATTTTTCATTGATTCCCGACGTTTCAGGTACTTTACAGCACTCATGGTCACATTCAATGTGTAGTGTTCGCAGAAATGTAAGAAATCATTATCTATCACCTAAAGTCAAATTGAATGTGACTTAACGACTTAAATTGAGTAGGGTTTGGGTACAAACAAACGGAAAGTAAAGTAACAACCCACGTCCTGCTTCTGGGTGCTTTCTGGGTACAGATCTCTTATTTCCGAAAGGACGAATGACCTGACGGCTCCGTGGCGCAGTAGCTTCAGTCCAGGCTGTTGTATTTAAAGTTAAATTTAGTTTTTTAGTTTTTTGATGATTACATTGGTGCCGGTTCTTTTTTTGCTTATGTTACGAAGCAAAGGTGAAAGAAGCTAATCCGTTATAGTTAAGTAAAGGTGTTCGCGCCACCAACTACCGCCTAACGCTTATGAGATTTTTCCCTAATAAACTTATTTATTAATGTGGCCGTAGCCTTTGGGACATAAGGCAGATTAGCAAAGTCCAGGTAAGCGCACATGCATTCCTTCACATCCTTCCTATAGCCCGAATTTAGAGACATTTGCAGTATCGCGAAATAGTAAATTCTCACGGCCTCATACAGTCCATAACTTAAATAAAATTATCCTTTTAATAACTCTGAACCAGTAGTTGTACATTTAAACCAACAAACCATAAATTACCATCATTCTGGTAACCCGCACCCACCAGAAATTTGATAACTTAACTAATGCCGGGATATTTATTTATTTATTCTTTATTGCATTCCTTAATTTAAAAGAATACAAAGGGCAGACTTAATGCCTTATGGCATTCTCTACCAGTCAACCCATGGAATGGTGAGAATTTAGGTGTAGCAATATAGAATAAAAACAAAATAAAAATGATAAGCAATTACGTTATATATACATTTTACTAATATGTCCAATATTAAACTATCTAAATATCTCCTATTTATACATGGATACATACATACATATATACATATTAACATACATATATAAATAGTACATATAAATAGCTATGAATATATACGTGGTAGAGCCATGCTGCGGCTATATTAGTAGTATAGTTGTAGCACGAATGGGTCAGCTCGGCCGGGGAAGGACCACGCTTTCACAGAATACCAGCGCAAAATGACAGCTTGACACTGCTGTGTTTCGTATGGTGAGTGTAGAGAACCAGAACAGTGGTAGAGCCATGCGACAGCTTTTGCTGTCGCACGGATGGGCCGACTCGAACGGGGGTGGTACCACGACCTCACAGAAAACCAGCGTGAAGTAGAGGTTCACCTCTGCGTTTCGCTTGGTGAGTGCAGGTGGCCGGAGGCCCTTTTTACTGGAAATAAGGCATTCCATCTTAGTTCTCACGGGTGACAACGCATCTACATTTTGAATTGTAATAGAGGATAGATGTAGATATCTATAGGCCGCAGCAACCACTTACCATCAGGTGGACTGTGTGCTCGTTTGTCACCCATATCCTATAAAAAAAAACCAGAGACCCATTTTACTGGAAAAGAGGCATTTCATCCTAGTCCTCACGGGTGATGACGCATCTGCATTTTGATTTTGTAGGAGCCGTGGTAGCTCAGATGGTTAGCGCTCGCGGTAAATTGCACAATACGCGAGTAAGCCGGGTTCGATTCCCGCCGGCACCAATGAAATTGTTAATTGCAATTTTAAGTGCTGATTTACCACGTGCTCGGCGGTGAAGGAAAATATCGTGAGGAAACCTGCATGTCTGAGAAATAAGAAAAAAAATATTTCCAAGACATGTGAAGTTCGCCAACTCGCTTTGGGTCAGCGTGGCGGACACTTCCTGGCCCTAAAACCCTCTCAGAAATTAGAGGAGGCCTGTGCCCAGCAGTGGGACGTAAATAGGCTGCAACTTTACTTTACTTTACTGAAAGGGTGTATAAGTGTGAAAGATTGCATACAAGTTAAAGCCAGTACTTAAAATGTTTAGACAGTCATGATGAGTTAATAGAATGAAATGGAATGGTTTATATCTGACCAACAATGTGTTTTGGGAATACCTTGTCTATGTTTTCAGTTGTTTCAGTACTCTGTGTATCTGCACGCCCGCTCGATAATAACGGTAGGTTCTGTCAATCAATCCGGAACGTTCAAAAAATTTAATTTAATTTAACAGTGGTAGAGCCACGCGGCAGCTTTTGCTGTCGCACGGATGGGCCGGCTCGAACCGGGGTGGTACCACGACCTCACAGAATACCAGCGTGAAGTAAAGGTTTACCTCTGCGTTTCACTTGGTGAGTGCAGGTGGCCGGAGGCCCTTTTTACTGGAAATGAGGCATTCCATCTTAGTCCTCACGGGTGACAACGCATCTACATTTTGAATTGTAATAGAGGATAAGATGTAGATGTCTATGGGCCGCAGCATCCACTTACCATCAGGTGGACTGTGTGCTCGTTTGTCATCCTTATCATATAAAAAAGAATTGCGATCATCAATACTTTGATCCGATCCAGTTCAAATAAAGGAATGATTCACCAATGACAGATGTCTAATAGTAATTGGTTTGATAAAAAAAGTCATGAAGATGACAATAAAACGCTGTTGGAACGTGCACATTGAGGGTATATGATACCATAATGAAACCGTATAATAGTTATATACACTGAAAAGGTTTATTATTTTTAGGTCAGGTTACAGCCTATATACGTCTCACTGCAGGGCACAGGCCTACTCTCTATTGTGAGAGGGTTTTAGGACAAGGAAATGACCAACATTGACGTAGCGCAGCGTTGAGTCTTCAAATATTTTTTTCTTATTTCTCAGACATGCAGGTCGTCGATGTTTTCCTTCACCGCTGAACACGTGGTACTTATTGTACAGATACTCAAAATTCACAATGAACCACCATCATACTTAAAAAGTATTATAACAGAAACCCAATTTATATATTTTAGATTATCTACGCTTAACCTCAATTCACGGAAATTCTTAACCACAATATAATTTCATGTCAAACAATTTTTTGTGTTTAATTTAGGGCGTTGTTACACTATTCCTAGCGATATATCAAATGCAAATGAATTTATAGCATTAGTTAAAGCTAAAAAATTAAAGTTGCAACCTATATACGTCCTACTGCTGGGCACAGGCATGCTCTTATTTTTGATAGGCTTGTAGGGCCCCACCGAGCACGTAGTAAATCAGTGATTGGTGCCGGCGGTGATCGAACCCTGGTTGCTTACGTAGTACTGTGAAGGTGTGAACCGAGCACGTGGTAAATCATAATTGGTTCCGGCGGTGATCGAACCCTGGTTACTTACGTACTGTGAAGTTTACAGCGAGAACTTAGCTCTGAGCTGCCATGACTCTGAGATTAAGTTATTACTTAGTAATTAAAAATCTTTAAGACGGATACGTAGATCAGTTGCGTAAAGAGAAGTGTAATTTTAAAATAAATATATCTATTCGTATAACTTAAAGCATTCGCATGAAAAGCCAGACAGGCAAAGTTGTAAAACACATTTGTTATAGAATTAGGATGACAAACGTGCACACAGTCCACCTGATGGTAAGTGGATGCTGTAGACCGTAGACATCATTATCTGTCCTCGATTAAAATCAAAACGCAGATGCGTTGTCACCCCTGAGGACTAAGCTAGAATACTTCGTTTCAGTAAAAAGGATTATCCGATTCTTGACGGTCACCATACGAAATACAGCAGTATTAAGCTGCTATTTTACGCAGGTATTATGTGACAGCGTTATGCTTCCCCGGTCGAGCCGACTCTATTGTGCTAGAACCTACCGCGTATAATAATAAGAAATAAGAAATATTTATTCCGTTCAAAAAATATACAGATACTGACATATTTACTGTTATGTTACATATTTAAATGTCTCATATTTTATAATTTTATAATTTCAAACAGTATCACTAGGATTCCCTGTGTCGTGGAGACCAGTCTTCCCATTTATACAGAACTTAATGGTTAGTCGATATTATGTAATTTTGTTTTATATAATTAGAATTCTTAAAAAAATATACTTTAATAATAATCATGATATTTTGTCTTTATCTATGCAAATATATTGCCAAAATACGGACAAATAAACAATACGTGTAACCAAATAAATTACATTAAAAAAAAAACAAATACTATTCCTTAAAAATGCATTACGTGTGTCCGCGCGTAATTAATTTGCAGTATAGTGTATAGGCGAGTCGAACAATCGAAGACAATAACAATCACATTTTTACTTCACTGTTTCTTGTAAAAAATATCAAAAACTACCCTCCACAAAAAAAAATTATAGTTTATGAAATAACTACTATAAAGTTTATACAAAATAATGTAAACAAAAAAGTATAATATTCTTTTACACAATTTTAAAATGGAACTTTATATTTAGTTTTTTTTTTATAGGAGAGGGGGCAAACGAGCATGCGGCTCACCTGATGGTAAGTGACTACCGTCGCCCATGAACAACTGCATCACCAGGGAGGGAATTGCAGATGCGTTGCCGGCCTTTTAAAAAGGAGTACGCTCTTTTCTTGAAGGTCCCTAATTAAGTTTAAGTAAAGGTTAATTTCAATATTATGTAAATAAAATTATAATGTAAAATAATATATTAGAGCAAACTGTGCAGTGCCAAGACAAACACAATTGTGTTTAATGGCATGAAGAAATTATATTATTGTAATTAAAACTGTTACTTTGTTGACATAAATGAAAAATAAAAAATCAAATGTACGAGTGGATTTAGCACATACATAGTTTACAGCACAAAAAGGAAGGAAAAAAATAAAATAAAATTAAACAAAATAAAATCTAACACAAATTTATGTGTAGAAACAGTAACATAAAATTACTGGACTTGCAGAATAATTTCTTTTTCGTGTTTAACTTGTTGCGTTAACTTTTAGCAGATAATCGATCTTTCCTCATTATTATACAGTGGTAAACATACCTTAAAACAAATTTTTCCTTATTTTATGCGTCACAAACCGATAACCGTTACGGGAACTCTGTCGCAAATGAATCACGGGTGAATGAAACTATTAATTACATCGAATGAAATTCTCGTTTAATTTACAATAATATAATTATATAAAAGTCCTAGGGTTCCTTTTCTACTAAAGAGTCCATTAGGGGTGGGAGGGGGGGGGGGAGGATAAAAATAAAATCTCTTACCCACTGCACTATGAAGTTTGTCGTAAGTGAAACAACATTTCTTTTAGAAAAAAATAAGAAGAAATTTAATCACGTTCAATAAACTGCAATTATATTTAACGCTTATGGTTTTTTATGTCCTCGTATGCTGTATAAATCATTAAAAAAAATAATGGTGACAAACGAGCACACAATCCACCTGATGGTAAGTGGATGCTCTAGACCATAGACATCTTTTATCTATCCTCGATTTAAAATCAAAATACAGATGCGTTGTCACCACTGAGGACTAAGCTGGAGTGTTTTGTTTCAGTAAAAATGGTACCCGGTACTCTACAATCACCATACGAAACGCAGCAGCATTAAACTGCTGTTTTACGCTTTATTCTGTGAAAACGTGGTTCTACCCCGGTCGAGCCGACCCCTATGAGCTGACCCATTTGTGCTACAACCATAATATAGCTGCACCATGGCTCTACCAAGTAAACATTTCATAATTAGACTTCACGGGTACCATAATTTGAAGGAAAATTTGTCCACATTCAAGTAGATCGGGGAAAAAGTTTCTTCGTATAAAATTGAAGAAAAATCTCTTTGGTTGTATTGTTTGTATCTGGCTGGTTTCATATCAATACCTATAGGACATTAAGAAAAAGAAAATAAACAATTGAAAAACACTTTCCCACCATTTTTCATTCGTTTTTCAGTCCCGACTACCTGGGTAGAATCTACTAGTTAGTCTGTGCTACCTACCTACTACCTACAAGATGGCAACAAGTTATCGAACAAAATGACAATTTAATGTATTTAGTCTTTGAAAAAAATGTCTTGAATTTATATATAAAATACGAAGAAAACTTGTCGTTTTAATTGTTACCATAAACTTATAATATTCTTTATTAAACTCATTGTGTACTCAACCAGGCACCAATGCAATTGTTACCTAATTGTGATTTGTGTTCTAATTTACTACGTAAACTTGTGAGAAATATAAAAAAAATATTTCGAACAATTAAGACATGCCAACACGCACTAGGGTAGCACGACAGATAAAACCCTCTCAGAAATACAAGAAAGCCAGCTCTGGGACGTACATAGTCTGTAAATTTTTATTTTAAATCATGACCTTGACTTTAACTCCGAAAATCTTGACCCAAAACTGTACTGCCATTAAGACAAAAATAAGCGGAGGAAATAGCCGTTTGATGTCCAACCCAATGCATTGGTTCTCATTTCAAATACGTCAAAATAATACCTTCAATATATTATTTGCCAAAGAAAATAGCTTCTGATCTCGTTATTACAGCTGCGGACGGCTAGAGTTATTTTCTGTTATTCGATCAAAACAAACTCTGCCAATACAACAAAGTTATCTTAAATAAAGACGTTTAAGAATTTGCGTCAGAAAAAGTCGCTAAATATAATGTTTGTTTTTTAAAAATAGCTCTATTTCGTCTAAAGCGTTGTTAACGTTACCGTTACAGCCTATTAAAGTCCACTGCTGAACATAGGCCTCCCCCATAGATTGCCTCATAAAGGATATTTTGTCATAGTTGTAATGTTACTGTTGACTTAATAATTTCACCTCTCTGTGGGTCATGTGCTTCTGGTAGATTATCTTCTATACATCCATGCATTACAGCCTATTAAAGTCTACTGCTGAACATAGGCCTCCCCCATAGATTGCCTCATAGAGGATATTTTGTCATAGTTGTAATGTTACTGTTGATTTAATAATTTCACCTCTCAGTAGGTCATGTGCTCCTGGTAGATTATCTTCTATACATCCATCCATTACAGCCTATTAAAGTCCACTGCTGAACATAGGCCTCCCCCATAGATTGCCTCATAGAGGATATTTTGTCGTAGTTGTAATGTTACTGTTGATTTAATAATTTCACCTCTCAGTGGGTCATGTGCTCCTGGTAGATTATCTTCTATCAAGCTGAATATAGGCCTCCCCCATAGATTGCCTCATAGGGAGAATATTTTCCAAAGTTGCAACCGTGGTTTTTTATTTTTAGTCGTTACTAGGAAGACGCTGCTGCCCATCTCCTGATTTGTTTCCCTCTGTCGCCTCTAACGACACCCACGGGATGATATGGGGTAGTGGATAATCTTTCACCCCTACTTCACGGTTAGTTGAAATAATCATTTAAATAAAAATTCGTTAACTAAAATATAAAAAATAAATAGGTACCTACTGAAATAAATACTAACTACAAAAGCTTTACACGTCAAAGAATAAACATAAACGGGTTCGTCAAACAAAACGAAAGCAATTCAAATTTCACCTGAAAACATTTATTTGTACTTGTCGCTTAAAATAGACTTTATATTATTCAAGCTCATAACCGTATAAAAGCAGGGTTTATACCGCATTTCAACTGCCTCTATGTCAATAATAATTTGAGGTTTACGTTTAGGAATAACTTTTAATCTAGTTATATTAATACTCGACGTTCAACAAATCCAAACATTAATATATACATATGAATGAATCTGAAGTATCTGTCTCTAATATCGAAATAACTGTCTTTTATCGAATTCATTCGATTTATTTGCTGCTATGAAGATATATTTTTTTTAATTTTCGTAATGAAACTTTTTTTTTATAGGAAAAGGGTGACAAACGAGCACACAGTCCACCTGATGGTAAGTGGTTGCTGGGGCCCATAGACATCTACATCTATCCTCGTTTGGGAATCAAAATGCAGATGCGTTGTCACCCGTGAGGACTAAGATGGAATGCCTCATTTCCAGTAAAAAAGGCCTCCGGCCACCTGAACTCACCAAGCGAAACGCAGAGGTAAACCTCTACTTCACGCTGGTATTCTGTGAGGTCGTGGTACCACCCCGGTTCGAGCCGGCCCATCCGTGCGACAGCAAAAGCTGCCGCGTGGCTCTACCACTGTTAAAAACTTCACGAACAGATTACAACTAACAAATTTTAATCAAGCCTCAGTATAGGAATATTTAAATCCAAATCCCTTCTACTCAGTGAAGAAGTATTCAGATAACAAAAACTAACACTATTATGTATTTTTATATTTATCTAGCTTCTAAGTTAATCTTATATTATATGTTTTTTTTATAGCATAAGTGTGACAAACGAGCACACAATCCACCTGATGGTAAATGGTTGCTGTGGCCCATAGGCATCTACATCTATCTTCGATTACGAATCAAAATGCAGATGCGTTGTCATCCGTGAGGACTAAGATGGAATGCCTCGTTTCCAGTAAAAAGGATCTCCGGTTCTCTACACTCACCGTACGAAACACAGCAACGTTAAACTGCTATTTTACGCTGGTATTCTGTGAGAGCGTGGTCCTTGCCCGATCAAGCAGACCCATTCGTGCTACAATCATAATATTTCTTTCTTTTCTTTTTTTCTTTTTTTTCTAAAAAACGTTACCCCCACACTAGGATTTTCTCCTGTATCGTGAAGGCAGTTTACAAACACAAATTGCACAAGGACAAACATCCAGATCCGGAACAATTATTTGTAGGCCATACAAATACATGTTCCGTGCGGGATTCGAACCCACGCCCCCCAGCGCAAGCAACTCATTGCTAAGCCACTGCGCCACGGAGCTGTCATAGCTGCAGCATGGCTCTACCACGTATAAATTTTACAAGGATAAAATATAAAATGTATACTTATATATTTTATATTTTATCCTTGTAAAATTTGCAAAGAGCGATGCTGAAAAGGGCGTCTAAGTAGAAAGCACATTTTTAATTTAAGACCAATTATGTATACTTGGATTGAAAATTAATGATTTGATTTCATTTGAGATAGGAAGCAACGCCAAAAGTGATCTAGATTCTAGGCTATCTTATATCTGAAAAACATGGAGGTTTTGTGTGAAATCTAAAAGATATAAATAAAGTTTAGAACAAAACTTTTTTGATTTGCAATTGCAAATTGCTAAACAGGTCACTTTATCTTCTATCTCATAAAGTTTTGATGAAAAATCGATTTATAATATTCGTAAAGGATAAAGTGTTAAAAAGTGTTTAGATAAAATTAAATAATTTAATTTGTTATATAATACTTGTTATACACCCCCCTCTCGCCTCCTTTACATCCATATGCCTACCTTTGTAGATATCCTTTTGTTGTACTAACGTCACGTACGTTAGTTAAGCTAAAGGTAAGAATTCCTGTTATGTGGGCAATTACCTAGGCTTTGCATCGCTTGATTTAATCCGACGGCTGCTCCCAAAATATGAGTGTATTGTACTTGGTATTTGATATTAATTTCAACTTGATACTTCTACCCGTTTCTGGGAAAAGGGGTCTTGACATTTAGACAGTAAACGGGCAGTCGGTACGGCTCTGAGCCTTACTGCTTGCCTGTGCTACACGGCACTTTCACAGATTGCTTGCCTTCTTCTCGACTCACCGGAGACTACAAGGCAAATCTCTGGCACTTGCACATTCGTCGACAACTGCACTATCTACCTCCGGTATGAACAGGGGTTGATGTAACTGAGCTGTCGTCGCACCGCAAGCGAAACGCATTGAAGCCTAAATCGCGCTATCAAAGTTCTGAAGTACGGCGGTATATATACAGAAAAGTTCTGAAATATCACGTGAAGCGTTTGCCGTAGAACAGTGGTAGAGCCACGCGGCTTTTGCTGTCGCACGGATGGGCCGGCTCGAACCGGGGTGGTACCACGACCTCACAGAATACCAGCGTGAAGTAGAGGTTTACCTCTGCGTTTCGCTTGGTGAGTGCAGGTGGCCGGAGGCCCTTTTTACTGGGAATGAGGCATTCCATCTTGGTCCTCACGGGTGACAACGCATCTACATTTTGATTTGTAATAGAGGATAGATGTAGATGTCTATGGGCCGCAACAACCACTTACCATCAGGTGGACTGTGTGCTCGTTTGTCACCCTTATCCTATAAAAAAAAAACCTTGTCTGGTGGGAGATCTCCCCTTCCCTTTCTCTTCTACGGCCAAAGTACCCTTAAAAACAATTCCATTAGATCTACTCCGCAGATGTGCTGGATAATAAACTAGAAAAAAATTGAAATTTCCTTCTACATATTTCATCTTCAATTTTAAAGATTAATAACTGCGGCTAGAACGGCTGTGTACTCCACACATAAATTTTATTGATATAATCATAATGATGATTAGGATTTAATTTCATTATTTTAAATGAAACCCAAAAAAAAAAATAATTAAAACGATTTTAAGATTTTATACGATACGATACGATTTTAAGTTTCGGTAATACAGTTCAAATAACTGACATCCGCTGGGAAGAAAGGGTTCTCGAGTGGCAGCAAGTCCAGAGTTGGGTGATCTACCACTAGATGAAGTGATGACCTGCGTAAGCGAGTCGTTGGATGCACCTGGAGCAAACTTTACAAACAACACTATGATTTTCTCCCGTAGCATATATATTGTTTTACTTTTATAAATCGCACATGGACAACACCCAGCCTCAAAACAGTTATATGTAGGTAATCGAATATAATCGAATGCACTTGGTAGAGCCATGCTGCAGCTATATATGCCTCGTTTCCAGTAAAAAGGGGCTCCGGTTCTCTGCCCTTACCATGTGAAACACAGGAGCATTGAGCTGTTTGGTATTCTGTGAGAGTGGTCCTTACCCGATTGGGCCAATCCCGGTTTGTTCGTTTGTCACCCTAAATATATAAAAAAAACGACGAGATGCACTCCGGGAGTGCTGGCAGAAGTGAAAACTTGAATGTTAACGTTGTGCATTTTTGATATTTTGGAATGGCGGATATTATTTATTATTATCTTATTTCATTTATTTTTATTCGAAATAATTTGTTTGGTAAACCTACACCGCATATGTGCTTATTGTGATGTTATGAAAATATAGGTTAATGCGATAAAGTATAAACATATTACAAATATTACATCTATAATGTGTAAGTATATATGTATCTATATTAATAATTTCGTCAAGCACTACAGTAGACTCGATCGAAACCTAATCTTAGTAATAAAATTATATTAATTAATAAATGAAAATTAAATTAAACCTAACTTACTTCCTCTGCTACGCTGCGCCGGCTGTTTACTCTCCGTCCGTCTTACGAATTTTCGATCAGGACACGTCACCTGACGCGAGTTTAACATTTTTTACCCATTACAAAAAAACGTGCACAACGCCGCTAAAGAAGTTTTCACTTCAAAACATTGTATACAACTTATTCTGTGCGATAACCGAACATACGACCCGAAATTCTGCAGCTAAATGTTTAACAACCGAGACACTGATCCGTGTTATTTAGTGTAGAGTGCTTCTGTTTTTGAGCATAACAACTGGAATTTTAATATCTCCTGCACAGAATAATACAAAGCTTTTTGCGTTGTTTCATACACACAGCGTATAGGCTTAATAGTTAAACCTTAATTAAAAACATCCGACTGCATAAAACTGTTTACTGAAAAGTTAGTAATAATTTTTCAGATTATTATGATATTAAGAATTAAAAAGATTATGTTTTGAAAATTTAAGTGAGAATGGTTGTTAACCAACTTTAAGTCATTATAGATCCTAAATGGCCTGTATTATTCAGTGATATCCCACTTGGCATACTTTGTTGATTTTCATTTTTTATTTCTCACAATATGGCATCTAATTGTCGCCATATTGAATTTTGATTACTGTCATGTTTATAATGACACTTGCAAGATTAAGACAATTTGATTGACGTAAGTGTCATTAAATTCAACCCACGCGTATGGTATCCAGAATGCCACAAAGGAACAAGCGTACATATAAAGGCTGATAAACGCATTACCTCTGCCTGTCTGTTAAATATTAAAAGTATCTCTGAAAGGAATTAAGGTAAATATGGTGAAGCCACCTTGCAGCAGTATTATGACTCTAGAATAATGGGTCGACTCAAATGAGACATTAAATTCTCTAAGACAATACCAACTTAAATAAGCAGCATAATGCTGTTGAGAGTGAGAAGAACAGAATACGCTCTTTACTGGTAAAGAGGCATACTATCTTAGTTCTACAGGTGTGAAAAAGAGTTTTTATTTCCATGTTTCGCTTTAAATGCTATGAAGATCCAGTATAATTAAACTCTGAGAGCATCGATATATATGTACTACGCACTAGATTTCGCATTCCGAACATTGACTATGTTCAAATGAACTGCACTACAATCAGTACACTAAACTCAATATTGTGTAAATTGAAGACTTGTGAATTCCAATAGATAATTATTATTACATTTGATTTAGAAACGTTTTTTTTATAGGATAGGGTGACAAACGACATACAGTCCACCTGATGGTAAGTGGTTGCTGTGGCCCATAGACATATTATTATCATAGTTTGCCAATCAAAATGCAGATGCGTTGTCACCCGTGAGGACTAAGATGGAATGTCTCTTTTCCAGTAAAAAGGGTGGCTCCGGTTCTCTACACTTACCGTACGAAACATAGCAATGTTAAGCCGCTATTTTACGCTGGTATTCTGTGAAAGCGTTGTCCTTCCACGTTCGAGCCGACCCATTCGTGCTACAACTATACTACTAATATAGCTGCAGCATGGCTCTACCACGTATAAAGTATATACGTATGTTTAGATTAAAATAAGAGTATTTTATATTAAATTCTTATATTTATAATATATTAATATCTTATTTTATACTAAACTAGCTGGCCAGGCAGACGTTGTGCTGCTCTCTCCGCCGACCCTGTGTCCTATAGAAATTCTTCAATTCGTAATAAAAAATATTGAGGGTCACTACTAATAGGGATAAGAACTATCCTATCATTCAAGTTGGACAAAACTGCACACAGTGCGCAAAATTTCATTGCAATCAGTTTAGTAGTTCAGGAGTTCATCGCGGACAAACAATGTGACACGTAATTTTTATATATAAAGAAGATTAGTCTTCCCGCATGCGCGACTCTACTGTCTCCCGTGCATGTGCGAAGACATAGAGTAGCGCACAATTTTTGTTTGGAATAGCTTCTCTAGTACATAGTACATATAACTCAATGCTGAGAGGCATTCCATCACAGACCTTCTTATCATCAGGTAGTTTTTAACCTCCGATGAAAACAGAGGGCTGTTATATGTTTGTAGTTTGTATCTGAGTGTCTGTCTGTATCATCATAGCTCCTTAACGAATGAACAGATTTTGATAAAAAATTTTTTGTTTAAAAGGTCCCTTAATTGAGAGTGATCTTAGCTATGTAGTAAGAAACTCTGTGCAGCCGTTTGAAGATCGTCAGACATTTATTTGTCGGATATTTTAATTATTTTTTAATTTTAGTTATATAAGAAGATGTGAGAAAAACATCATTCTATTACTATTTATTACAGGATTTTTTTTTATAGGATAGAGTGGCAAAGATTTGACACAGTCTACCTGACATCGAAATCTATCCTCGTTTGCGAATCAAAATGCAGATGCGTTGTCACCCGTGAGGACTAAGATGGAATGCCTCTTTTCCAGTAAAAAGGGTCTCCGGTTCTCTAAACTCACCATATGAAACACAGCAGTGTTAAGTTTCTATTTTACGCTGGTATTCGTAAGAGCGTTGTATACATAGCTGCAGCATGGCTCTACCACGTATAAAAAATAAATATCGGTTAAGCAAAATTATTTATCCTTTTGTATTATACAGACAAGTGTAAGTTTATGTGTTGAATGTGTTATGTTCCTGCTATTGATTTAACAGATTTTGAACTGAATTACCGTTAATGTACTATACTATAGACCTTGTATCGTTATTACATATTTTAAAAGCATAACATTTTTTCCAATATTAAAAAAAACATATAATATGTCCATAAAAGTATTAATTTGCTTCAGAAATCTATCGAATAGTAAGTTAACTTTAAAATTGATATTTACTTACTCAGATTTGAATTTAGAATTCGCTGTAATTCTAAATAAATGCGAATAATGATGAATATGCGTAAAGAACGGCTGCAAATCAATATTTTCGTGTCTAATTTATTAATAATCTTAGACGGATGGTTTTAAATTAATTATTCATGTACTGATTCTGTCAAGTCTCTTGGCAGCTAAAAAAAACCACTTGCGAAGGATTTTAACAAGAATACATTAAACGAAATAGAAAATTTTATGAACGGTAAAATATTTTTTTTATAGAATAAGGTTGACAAACGAACTCACAGTCCACCGATGGTAAGTGGATGCTTTGGCCCATAGACATCTACATCTATTCTCGATTAAGAATTAAAATGAGATGCATTACCACCCCTGAGCACGTAGATAGAATGCATTGTTTGCAGTAACAAGGGTCTCTTTTTCTCTACACGCAACATACAAAACACAGCAGCATTGAGCTGCTGTTTTACGCTGGTATTCTGTGAGAGCGTGGGCCTACCCCAGTCGAATCGACCCATTCGTACTACAATCATATTACAGCTACAGCGTGACTCTACCACGTAAAAAACTATTTTATATATCCTCGGCAGCCATGCTACGGTTACGCTGGGAACCTACGCTGGTGGTCGTTCGGTTGCTACCTAAGACTGGCCTGGCAACATATAACACTCGCATTCTGAGGACTAACGAGATCATGAATCTGAATGAAGAAATATACAAGTTGAGTAGGATAAAATAGGTCTCATATATTGAATGAAACTAATCTTTACAGATTTTATCGCGTTTAATTTAACTTTTTAATTCCCGATGTTTCGGGTGCTTTTTTGCACCCGTGATCACGGGGGAGGGGGGGATCCTTCCTAAAATTATCTTCTGTTGGGCCGCATTTGGGAGAAACCGTTCATCATAAAGCGTCTCTCCTTCACTCTGAAGTCAGCTAGCTGTTGGCTCCTGGGTTCTGTTCCGCTGTTCAAAATTTTCCAATCTTCAACTCATAGTATTGCTTGTGCCTTGTGCTTGTTAGATGGGAATTTCCCATCAACACTGTAATGTGTTTTGGACAAACAAAAAATGTGTTTTGTACAAATGCATAATTTTAAAGGTTATATCGTATCCACTACCTCATAGGGTTGTGATAAGGTTTCTATACGCGGTAGAGCCATGCTGCAGCTATATTATTGGTATAGTTGTAGCACGAATAGGTCATCTCAACCAGGCAGGACCACGCTCTTACAGAATACAAGTGTAAAATAGCAACTTAATGCTGCTAGAGTGTAGAGAGCCGGAGACCCTTTTTAATAGAAACGAGGCATTCCATCTTAGTCCTCAAGGGTGTGTATGCATCTGCATGTTGATTCTTAATCGAAGATAGATGTAGTAGTCTATGGGCCACAGCAACCACTTACCATCAGGTGGACTGTGTGCTCGTTTGTCACCCTTATCGATTAAAAAAAATGTAGATGTCTGAAAAAAATGTAGATGGGCCACATCATACATTAACCATCAGGTGATATGTATGCTCATTTGTCACCCTTAATCTATAAAAGGAACCTAGAAATGAAGCTGCAAGTTTGGAAATTGATGCTTGCCGTTGTACACCGATGTTAGTTTTCAAAAAAAAAATCTGGAATCAAATTCAATAACTATTTTATTAATTGCTTAGTAATTGCTTTTTTGTAGTTATGAATAATAGTCATTCATTAAATAATTTACATCAAGATCTAGATTGCTCTTTCGGGATAAACCAGTAAAACGATTTCATCCACTGTAAAAAGTGCTATTTATAGTATATTATGTATAATAAAGTTAAAACCTGTAGAGAGTAAAGGTAGCAAGCGACACTGTTACTTGGCTCCGACTAAAACTCGAACCAATGACCCTCTAAAACTTAGTAACCAAGCAAGCCACGCAATCGTTACTTATGTGAACAATAATATAAAAAAATACATCATAAAATAAATACTATTAATAAAACACCAAAGAACTGAATTACTTAAGCCGTAAACAAAATAACATAGAAGAAAAACAAACACACCACCCGCATTAGTAAACAAATTTCCAATTACGTAACGTTTATTGAATGATCCACTAGCGTCGATATCCTATCTTTTTATCTCAACGCTAAACATGAGGACTATATACGATTCATTCTCACTTGACGAAGTGTGTGTGCGTGCGTGTGTGTGTGTGTGTGTGTGTGTGTGTGTGTGTGTGTGTGTGTGTGTGTGTGTGTGTGTGTGTGTGCGTGTGCGCGCGCGCGTGTATCTCATTCTCTCTCTCTCTCTCTCTCTCTGTGTGTGTGTGTGTGTGTGCGTACGTGTGTTTATGTATGGTACGGTGGTCATCAGTGCTGTCTCAACCTAAAGTAGATATGAAACATGAATGAATGAAATATACTTATTGTACACCAAAAAATGAGGGGAAAAAAACAACAAATCATTTAAAGGTACAATTGGCGGGCTTATCGCTTCTATTCAATCTCTACCAGGCAACCACATTGCAGATGATATAATGACCTGTTAGAAAGGGTAAGGGTGTACGCAAGTTGTTTGAAAATACACCCGACATCAATATAATTATATGATCAATAAATACATACATGATATAATAAAGGTATTCTATAGTTCATTGCAATTTTAGCACGGGCATTAGTTTCTTCAGAACAGTACTAATTTTTTCAGGTTCCGGGCCTTGCATAGGTTTTAGCTTTATATATTGATTGGTAATGGCACTTATATTTTTCGTACATATTCTAGAAACACAAACACACACACACACACACACACACACACACACACACACAATTTACAATTGGTAAAATAAAACATTTTGTACAAGTTCATCAATGTAGTCGAAGGCAATTAAATACGCATTAGTAATAATAACTCAAAAACTACTTCTCAGATCTTAATCAAATTTATATGGGACCACATGAAAAGCTCCAGCTTTCGAATAAAAAAGAACCACCAAAATCGGTTTGCCTAGAAATAATTCTGAGGTAACACAGATAAAATACAGTCGAGTTGAGAAGTCGGTTGAAAAGGTACAGAAACGTAAAGTTTCACTTCGCGGTTCACTGCTTTTCCGCCCCCATTCTCGGAAGTTTAAGAAGCAGTTAGTTTTAAAATATTTTATTTTTCAGGCATGCAAGTTTCCTTTACGACGTTTTCCTTCACAGCAGGACACGTGGTAAATCAGCGCTTAAAAATGGAATTAGCAAAAAGATTTTTGATCGAGCTCGGATTGCTCTAATACTTTGAAATTTAGCGAGTGAAGTCATACCACTATCATCCTGTGCATGTCGTAAGAGGTGACAGAGTGAAACAAAGCAGGAGATGTGTAACAGCATCTTCCTAATAACGACCAAAAATAAGGAAACTGCGGTTGCCAACCCACTTGCCAAGCGTGGCAACTGTAGCAAATATCCCGCCTTTGAAGCAGTTTATAGGCAATGAAACTTATTCCTAAAGGGTGACAACGCATGTGCATTTTGATTCTTAATCGAGGACAAATGTAGATGTCTATGGGCCACAGCACTCCCTTACAACAAAGTGGACTGTTCGCCCTTTTGTGATCCTTAATCTATATAAAAAAACACATAGAGTGACCACCTGGTAAGAGATACACTAGGTCGATGGATGGCCTATGTTTAGCAGTAGACTTGTGAAGGACTGTAATGATGATATAGAGGGAATTAGGGGTGTAATTTAATTGAAAAAGATAAAATCTCTTAAATTAATGTATGTACTAATTTGCACAATAATTATGAAAATTTAAAAATTATACAAATTATCTTATTAATATGTATTAAAATTTAGTACCGTATTATCATTAATAACCTAGAATAATATGTCTCCGTTATATACGCTTTTACGTAATTATTTTATGTGCTAGAAATAAAAAAGCCAACCATAATAAGGACGCCATACTTAGAGATTAATGTTATCTTGATTGACTTTTCCGCTTGGTTTTTATCGACGCGTTTGATATTATAATAAAGTACTATTTATTCCAGAAACATAAATATTTTCATATAAACTGGCTGGCACGACAGACGTTGCTCTACCCTTTCCGACCGGATGCGAGGTGGGATTCACTTTATATTCATTCCGGACTTTTCAGTCTCAATATAAATTTTATTAATAACTTGGCCATTCAGATTTTGAGATTTTCGTTTTTTACAGTAAACCAAACATTATATTGTGAATGTAAGTAATTTTGTTCCATAAATATGTTCGTTAATAAATTGACTACAGCGCCTATAATCAGATTTTAGCATAGCTAACCTAACTAACCTAGCACGAGTACCACTGTCTTGACAAAACAAATATATTGTGTGAATATTTCATTAATTGAAGTTATACATAATTTGGGGCGTTTGGGAAAAATGACGAGAGTGAATTTAACTAAAACTAAAAACGGCACCATGAAGTTGTTACGATACGCACGCACACTGACACCTAAAAGCGATAATTTCAGTGGGTAATTGTCTCTCAAGTTTTTTTGTTTTATTACGCTAAAAATTATAACTTCCTACGTGCGTACATAAGTACACACACACTTTTTGAAGTTATAATTCTTTTGGCGCGTTTGAGAAAAAGAATGAGAGTGGATTTTTTAAAATGGGCGCGGATACCGATACTTAAAAGCGACACCATGAAGATATTACGATGCGCGCGCATACCGAAACCTAAAATCAACAACTTCAATTGGTAATTGTCTGTCAACTGTCAAGTTTTCATGAAAACTGATAACTAAATTCAAATATATATGAATCTATAAAATGGTTTTTTTTTTAGTTATTTTTGTTTTGTTACAATAAAGAAGTATAACTTCTCACGTGCGTACACACACACGTTTTTTTATTTATATTGACAGTACAGATCGAACTCAATGAGAGATAATATAACGCGTCTATCTGTGGCATTATAGTTCCTGAACAAATTAACTGATTTTTATTAAGTATTTTTATTTGAAAGGTGTCTTAATCGAGAGTGTTCTTAATTAGACGACTCTACTTACTCTTCGATTATAATAAATATATAATATTAAGTCGTGTGGGCTACATCTACACTATACTGTTCGGCCGTTTGAAGATCAACAGGTCTTTTGGAACTAAGTTCCTTATTGTTATATTTAAAAGTGTAAGATTTTTCCGTCACGATCCCTTCGTAGTATAGGCGGCTATAAGAATATTATATATAAATATATAGAATAAAATCCATCTCCCTCACACTTTTTCTTATTTTGCTATGAAAGAAATATTATTTTAAATGACGCTTCATTTTAATAGACACTAGTAAATCATTTATGTTTATTTCTCAATAATAATATACTACGATAGGAACTTCGTTTCAACCGAGTGATCCACGACACTCACGCATGTTTGTTCTTTCAGGTTTTTTTTTTAAATTATTAATTTAAGTTATTCCATTATAAACTAAATCTTACAATAATATATAAAAAATTAAATGTTACTAAAAAAAGTTAGTAAAAAAATTAATGACCGCAATAGTTCGTATTTCAGAAGTTACACGATCACTAACGGTCGCACCAAAGATAATATTTTATTAACAATGGTAATATGTTATTATTTTAAAATAGGTCTTTTTTATAAGAAATTTAACTTATGTTTTTATTTAACTAAAGAATATTCTACTAATCTTGCGTGCGTGTTTCTAGAATAGTTAAAATGTAAGCCTTTAACAACTACATGACTTACCGTGTCGGATCCAGTTCTATATAATATTATGTACTTTGTATTAGAGACTTAAATCTCCTAAACATATTTCGCGAATTCTACATAGTTGAGCAATCCGGAATTCCCAATTTTAAATAGAATGCCACGAATATTTTCCTTGTAGTGATTCATCGATAAACTTATTTATCAATTATTTGGATTTTTGTTAGTAGAATAAGGGTGACAAACGAGCACACGGTCCACATAATGGTAAGTGGATGCTGTGACCCATAGAGATCTACATCTATCCTGCATTAAGAATCAAAATGCAGATACGTTGTAACCCCTGACAACTAAGATGTATTGCCTCGTTTCTAGTAAAGGGTCTCCGGTTCTCTACACTCACCATATGAAACACTGCAGCAATAAGCTGCCATTTTAGGCAGGTATTTTTTACGTGGTAGAGCCATGCTGCAGCTATATTAGTAGTATAGTTGCAGCACGAATGGGTCGGCTCGACCGGGAAAGGACCACGCTCTCACAGAATACCAGCGTCAAATAACAGCTTAACACTGCTGTGTTTCGTATGGTGAGTGTAGTGAACCGGAGACCCTTTTTACTGGAAACGAGGCATTCTATCTTAGTCCTCACGGGTGGCAACACATCTGTGTTTTGATTCGCAAACGAGGATAAACGTCTATGGGCCACAGCAGCCACTTGGACAGGTGGACTGTGTCCTCGTTTGTCACCCTATACTATAAAAAAAAGGTATTCTGTGAGAGTGTGATCCTTCCCCGGTCGAGCTGACTCATTCATGCGACAATTACGAGTATATACTACTAATATAGTTGTAGCATGACTCTACCACGTTGAAAATGTTGGTTTGGGACTTATAGATCTCATGTTTATGTGGGATATATAACAAAATAATATTCAGACTGTTGCTTTGGACAGTTGACGTATGGTTTTTGGGCTGGCTTATAGGTCTAACATGACTGCTGGTCATGTGTGGTCATGGTTTCAAATTCCAGGTCAAGGCAAAATCAGTTCTTTGGTTTTTCAGACACGAAATTCTCTGAAGCGGCTCGGATTTGTCACTTAAAAAAGATCAGTAATATTTTTTTTGAGACACTCCATCTTAGTCATTAATGGGACGTCGTATTCAGCATCCATTTATTATCAGGTAGACATTTTTAACGTGGTAGAGCCATGCTGCAGCTACATAATAATAATAATAATGTCCTCCAGACCGAATTTCGGTCACGGCGGCCAGCCACATTGGAGACTAGATATCGGCGCAGAACAGAATAGTGCCCAAATGTATGCGCAAGCACAGGTGCACTCTCTATTCCCTCTCTTTTATAGTTCGGTGGAACCGTATACCGATACGATCGGAGAAAGATCAGGTGCAGGACCAAAGGCTTTACGTGCTTTCCGAGGCACGGGGGTGAGGCGCTAAATTAATTATTTTTTTGGCACGACCCGGGATTCGAACCCGCGACATCATGATCAGCAGTCGCACTACTACAACCACTAAAACAATGAGACAGTCAGACAGACCCTTTTTCACAGGAACGCGTAAAGGTATCAAGCTGAAATTTATACCAAATACTCAAGTCTACTGTCCCTTGGGGCTGTGAAAAAATCAACGTTCTAAGCCAACGCAATCAAAAGATACAGCCGTTTATGCCGCAAATTTTCGATATTCGCAAGGGAAACAAAAGTCAAAACCTACAGGGTACTTCCCGTGAACTGAGAATTAAGATTCTAATATAAAATTATAATATAAAATTTGGCACGAAGCAACGTATTATAGCACAGATAAAGGAAAAATTGCGAAAAGCATAAATTTTTAGTTACATCATATAATAAAAATATTTTTAATAATTTTAAACTCATATACCTACGGATTTGTTCGGAACCCTCGGTGCGCGAGTCCGACTCGCACTTGGCCGGTTTTTTTATATAGAATAGGGGGCAAACGAGTCGTGTAAGCTCTTTTCTTGAAGGTCCCTAAGTCGTATCGGTCCGGAGAAATCGCCGGTGGTAAACAATTCCACAGAGAAGTTGTACGAGGAAGAAAACTCCTAGTAAAACGTACAGTCGTGGACCGCCAAGCATCCATCCATCCACATGGTGCGGATGGTCTCCTTTTTGTGATGGTGAGGATGATCTGCATTTTCATTCTTAATTGAGGATATATTTAGATGCGTATAGGCCACGGGACTCACTTATCATCAGGTGGACTGTGTGTTAATAAATTTGTCACCTTCATTCTATAAAATTCCTTTATGAGCAGTCGGAAGGTGTCTAACAAGGCTCGTTTGGCTGTGCATGAGGGGGTGTTGGTTCCGACACTCATGTACGGAAGTGAAAGTTGGGTATGGCAGAAGAAACATGAAAGCAGAATAAATGCAGTTGAGATGAGAGCATTAAGAAGTATGATAGGAGTTAAACTGAGTGACAGGATAAGAAATAGTGAGATAAGGAAACGTTGTGGTCTGAAAGAAGATGTAGTGACAAAAATTGAGAAAAGTATGCTGAGATGGTTTGGCCACGTCGAGAGAATGAATGAAGAACGATTGACGAAAAAAGTGTATAAGGCGAGTGTGAATGAAAGTGTTGGAAGGGGTAGACCTAGGCGGACATTTCTAGACCAAATTAGGGTCGTCTTGAAAAAAGGCCAGGTTAAGAGTACCCTAAACCGTAGAGCATGTATGAAGGGAATAATGAGAGTGGACGAAGCGAAACAAGTATGTAAGGATCGTAGCAAGTGGAAAGAAGTGGTCTCTGCCTACCCCTACGAGAAAGAGGCGTGATTATATGTATGTATGTATGTATTCTATAAAAAAAAAACATTGTGCTCGTTCGTTACCCCTTCTTATGAAACAAATAAAAGTGAAGATATGTGTGTAAACTTTCAATTTCAGCATTCAATGGGTACAATATTCTGCACAATCATGAGGTATACAGGAATTTGTTACATGCAGGTGGTTGGAAATCGGTCGTTGAAAAGTTGTCCACTTGGTCTAAATCGACAGAATAACATTTACTTTTGCATTATCCAATACGAAAATAGAAA
This sequence comes from Parnassius glacialis, assembly GCA_033319125.1. NCBI lineage: Eukaryota > Metazoa > Arthropoda > Insecta > Lepidoptera > Papilionidae > Parnassius > Parnassius glacialis. Next base: position 2,728,415 of record JAVANC010000008.1, read on the forward strand.
ACGAAGATTATTTTAAGTTCAGATTTCGATAAGTGCTGTTAAAACAAAAAGCATTAAAGATACCGTTATGCACATAAATATAACAATTTCCACTGTATAACAAAACCTATAAAATACCTTTAACGTTAAATGATGAATAGACGTGAGGCAGCAAAGTTTTAAACACACATCCAACTTCGCACGTAATCGCTTTATGCGCGAACATTTATGGGTTTGAATTTACGTGATCTTATAAAGGTAGCAGTAATAAACAGGAGTGTTTATTTACCGTGTAGTGGCGGTGTAAGAACATCCACACTACCCCATATCATCCCGTGGGTGTCGTAAGAAGTGACAGAGGCAAACAAATCTGGAGATGAGGAGTAATAACGACTAAAAAATACAGCGATTGCCAACCTGCTTGCCAAGCCTGGCAACTATGGCAAATATCCCCCCTATGAGACTATCTATGGGGGAGGCCTATGTTCAGCAGTGGACTTTAATAGGCTGTTGGATGGATCTATAATAGATAATCTACCAGGAGCACATGACCCACTGAGAGTTGAAATTATTAAATTAACAGTAACATTACAACTATGACAAAATATTCTCTATGAGACAATATGGGGAAGTCCTATGCTCACCAGTGGACTTTAATAGACTGTAACGGTTACCACACGCCTAGATTTATTTTTTTAGACGATTTCTCACATAATATGGTTACTGAGTGTTCAGAACGATCATCCTCTAAATCCGTGGTGAAATTATATTTGGTGTCCAAGCCTGCGCACTGTATTGAAGTTACAAGGAACGGTACATAATATTTTTTTTAAAGAAGTGCAGGCAAACGAGCATGCGGCTTACTTGATGGAAAGTGTCGACCGCCGCCCATGAACAACTGCAACACCAGGGGGTTTGCAGGTGCGTTGCCGGCCTTTTAAAACGAAGTGAGCTTCAAGAAGGTCCTTTTGTCGTATTGGTCCGGAAAATCGCCGGTGGTAAATGATTTCACAAAGAAGCCGTGCAAGGAGAAAAATTCCGAGTAAATCGCACAGTGATGGACTGCCAAGCATCCAGACGGTGTGGATGTAATCGGGAATTTTGTCGCGATGTGCGTTGTTGGAATTTGGCGGCTGGAATTAATCTGCACAATTCCTCTGAGCACTTACCGTGGTAAATGCGATAGAAAACGCAAAGGGATGCAAGTTAGAGGTATGTTCTACGAATCTATAAAGTTGTGGGTTTAAATCCACCTTTACTATCGTAAGCAGCTTATACCACATCAACTCCTAACAAGCATTTAAAGCTTAGTTGCAGTGGATAGTAATTCTTTTTTTCTTTCTTTTTTAAAAACGTCATTGCCTGTGAAAAAAACTACTTTTATCGATTTTATCTTGATTAATTTGAACTTTTTTAATGCCCGATGTTTCGGGCGCTTTACTTTTTAATTTAAGTGTATGGCCAGTATTTTTTTTTGTTTGGCAAATTTACCGTGTCCGATCACTGACTTGTAAGAAAATGTACTTCAGTGTATGCATAATGTACATACGAACGATAATTCGAACTTTAATAAGTCCGTACGAAATGAAAACATGAAAGTATTTTAACTTTTGCAATTTGAAACTCCGACCCTATCGAAATATTGACAACATGCTTTTTCAGTATAAAAAAAACTTAATTGACATGCACATGAATGATTTATATAGATTCCTTTAATAAGATCAAATGTCTTTTAATTTAATTGAAATTAATAATAAGTTGAATAAAGTTGCCCGTATTTTGTCTAGACTTTTTACTACGCACCAATAAAAACGGTGCGTGAAATGAATAACAATTTCCCTAGATACTCGTTTAAATTGAATTTTTATTGCAGCAATTTTTGTGATTGGATATGTGAGAAGAAGTATAAATACTATTCACGTATTCTATAAATTTTTTGAGTAAAATCTGTGCATATGTGATAGAACATCTTTCATGGATATTCTTTATTACGTTAACTAGTTGACCGGGCAGACTTTGTTCTGCCATTTCCGATGACAATTCTCCTTTGAACCTTTTTAAAATTTGCAATAATAAACATTGAGAGTCACTTATCGGCATAAAAACTATCTTATCTCTCAAGTTGGAGCAAGCGATACGCATTTACATAATTTATAATTTTAAATTTTGTACAGCCGACTTCAATATAAGTTATTTAAGAATAACTCAAAAACTATTGGTCTGACCTTGATCAAATGGACCACACGAGAAGTACCAGATTTCAAATAAAAAAAGAATCATCGAAATCGGTTCACCCAGTACAAAGTTATGAGATAACACTCTTAAAAAAAACATACAGTCGAATTGAGTACCGGCTCCTTTTTGGAAGTCGGCAGACAAATGTAATAATTTGAAATTAAAAATTTTGTACAGCCAACTTCAATATAAGTTATTAAGAATAACTCAAAAACTTTTGGTCTGACCTTGATCAAATTTATATGGGACCACACCAGAAGTACCAGCTTTCAAATAAAAAAAAATCATCGAAATCGGTTCAAGCAGTAAAAAGTTATGAGGTAACACACATAAAAAAACATACAGTCGATTTGAGTACCGTCTCCTTTTTGGAAGTTTGCAGAAAATTAAGATGGAAGGAAACTCAGGAAGGTTTGCAGTTATAATGATTTTCCATACCTCTCAGAGTTGAGGACATCAGTTGATTCGATTTGATTTTGAGATTGTTGATTTGTTGTTGTTGGACGTCATGGGGTAGTGGATAGTCGTACACTACCCCATATCATCCATGGGTGTGTTATAATGTACTTTCAAACATATGAACAAAACCCTTCACTTCTTTACTTCATTAGCGTAGCAACGCACGTGTGGATCTCGAAGTGAGAGTTTGATTACTTTTGTTTATTATGAAATCCTAGTCGTTTATGCATCACAACGTTGTAACAAAGTTATATTGTATATCGGATTGTTAAGAGAATATCTGAGCTGTAAGAAGTTTGACCCAGGTAATAGCGGTATAATAAGTAAGAGGCGACAGAGGGAAACAAATCAGGAGATGGGCAGCAGCGACTTTCTAATAAAAAAAAACTGCGGTTCCCAACAGTATTCTCTATGAGGCAATCTATGGGGGAGGCCTTTATGTGTGGCGGAGGTAGTGGACTTTACTAGGCTGTAACTATTTGAGCTGTTTCCAAGACAACAATTTCATATTTCTCGCTTACAGTATAGGATTTATTGGAGTCGGGATATACGAGGCCGTAATACATACCTACACAGTTGGCCTACGTGGCAACGAAAAACGTATCATATTCAGTTACATAATATTCCTTGGTGCCAATTTTATTTTAGGCCATTTATTGTGCAATAAATATTACATACTGTTACTCGATACTCTTAACGACTGACTCATTCCGTAATCTGCAAACTAATTAATTAAACTAATATTCATAAAACAGTATTAATGTTCATGTTCCATCGAGTGTGTAGTTATTTAGTTAATTGCTAAGTTTATAGCAGAGCAAAATTATCTTTGCAAACGGACCTAAAATTTGTGATGTATTACAGAATGTATTACTATTACATTTTTTAGATTCTCAGCAAAAAATAATTTAACCTTTAACTACAAGGGCGGGTCTACGCAGACCCCAGGACATATTTTTTGTTTATATATTTTTTTTGCGAACTACAGACTTGACATTTTAGGTATTCTCACTGTACCGTGGTATCGACGGATAAACGTGCATCATGTTCGCGCAACGGTAAGTACTAAGTACCTATTTTACATCAGTGGGGTAGGTAGGTAGGTAGACGCCGCGCGTGCTAATCTCGTATACGTAGATAGTATTTATTTACAATATGCTAATACAGTGATTTGCTTTTATTTCAGGATATTTATAACAATAAGTTGCTATATCCATGATGATGACATTTCACAACTTATACAAGATTGTACTGACTCAGAAAATGATGACGTACAATGATATTGAAAGCACATAATATGCTGTAAATTTTTTATATTTTATTGGTTATTTTTGTTTCATAATTTTTCATTATATTTTATGTTCTATTCTGTTAAAAAAAAGAGTTTAGTTAGAAGTAAATGTCGTCGTTGATTTTCTACAGACTTCAAATGGAGACAGTACTCAATTCGACTGTATGTTTTTTACCTTTTTTGTGTGCTACCTCATAATTTTTTTTCTGGGTGAACCGATTTCGATTATTCTTTTTTTATTTGAAAGCTGGTGCTTCTCATGTAGTCCCTTATAGAGTTGATCAAGGTCTGACCAATATTTTTTGAGTTATTCTTAATAATTTTAATTGAAGTCGATTGTACAAAATTTTGAATTTTAAATTATTACGTCATTTAATCGGTGCCTTAAAAATAAAAACCAAAAAGACGAGTCTTTATAAAAGACTTAAAAGTACCTTTAAGACTGATTACTATAAGAATAATCAACGATTTAAATAACAAACATGTTTTTTTTATTGCGTTAATATATGAATATGTTAATGCAATAATTATTTATAAACATACTTAAGTGTTTTTGGGCATAGGAACAAAATTGGAAATTTAAAATTATCCTCAAAAATAAATAAAATGTAATATTTTCAAGTGTATTTTATTGTAACGCGACATCCCCTAGTTCTGGTTATTTCTTAGTTTCATAGAAAGATAAATTTACCCAGATCAGATGATGGTTGCAGTCAGTTCATATTTTTTAAGAATTTATTTATTATTGGTAATTGCATATTTATTCATACATGATAGAGATATTCTATAACTATATAATGGTTATAACAGGAATGGGTCGGCTTGACCGGGCAAGGGAAAGATGATGCTCTCACATAGTACCAGCGTGAAATAGCAGCTTAATGCTGCTGTGTTGCGTAGGGTGATTGTAGATAGCTAGAGACCCCTTTCACTAAAAACGAGGCATTCCATCTTAGTCCTCAGGAGTAATGAATTTTGATTACTAATCGCGGATATATATAAACGTCTATGGGCCAACTCCATCCACTTACCACCAGGTGGACTGTGTACTTGTTTGTCTCCCTAATTCTATTGAAAAAATGTGGCGATAAATAGTGATTCCAAATCTCGGTATCATCTGAAAGCAAAAAATATATTGGTATATTGGATACTCAATAATTTTTGAATTCAGAATGCGTGACGTAGAAGTATTCTAACCTCAAAATCACGATGTACTGGCTTATATATTATTATTTATTGTACAGTGTTCAGATTATTCAAATGTATTTTTTTTATACTCCGTAAACTAAATGTATGCTGTAGGAAAATAGGCGTAATTGTACATAGATATTAGAGCTAGTAAAGTGAAATATAAGTGTCATTCTAAATGTCATTAACATAAACTTGATGATTGATGGCATTGATAATATAAGTGTTTTTATTGACTCGCAATGTTTCTAAAGATATGACGGTGATAATATTTAATCTAATCATTATTCTCAGTTCTACAGTGGGATTAGTATAATATTTGGTTTCTCGAATTTGTTCTGTGGTATACTTATTGATTTCACAGCGTCTGACATTACTTACACAAAGGGCCTATACCCTGAATGTTTTTCTTTAAAAAGTTCACCTCCACAATAAGCAATACCTCCATAGTAGTACGAATTTAAGTGAAAGATTTTATATATAGATTCAATACATACTCGGAAGTATATTATCATATACATATACTTTGTTACATAATTTGCATTTATTTTAGATTCTATCCTTTTTTTAATTCTTCATCTCATTAATAACGACTAAAAATAAAAATAATCTGCGGTTGCCAACCTGCTAGCCAGCGTGGCAACAATGGTAAATATCTCCCCTATAAGGCAATCTTTGGGGGAGGCCTATGTTCATCAGTGGACTTTAGTAGCCTGTAACTTAATTTAGCTTTTAACAATTTATCTTTCTTCTTTTTATTTTTCACTTAGCAGCAAATATTTCTTTTTTTTTTGTAATTAAACGAATAGCCGTACATTTGTGCATATGTTGTGGTATCCTTGATTTAATTAAAGTAGACGTAACATGAATAATTTAAAATTAAAAATTTTGTACAGCCGACTTCAATATACGTTATTTAAGAATAACTCAATAACCATTGGTCTGACCTTGATCAAATTCATATGGGACCACACGAGAACTATCAGCTTTCATATAAAAAAAGAATCATCGAAATCGGTTCGCCCAGTACAAAGTTATGAGGTAACACACATAAAAAAAACATACACCCGAATTGAGTACCGTCTCCTTTTTGGAAGTCGGCAGAAAAGTTGATGTTCCCTAATAGAATTCGAAGTTAAGTTATCCGAAGTAGAACCAGATAAACCGACAAAACCGAGCAGATTAGTAGACTGATATAGCAATGGGCCGGCCATATATTATGGCTATAGCATACATGGCCGGCCCATTATGCACTGTATCGTGCTTATAGTGCTATAACACATTATAGCGCAAAGAATCAACAAACAATGGGAATGACAAGTTCTCAAATGGCAGCCTCTTACAGATAATCGAAGTGCAGAGTGCCTGTCGATTGATGCAGGTTGCACAGCACCGTGATTTATTCCATGGGGGTGACCAATGTTCAGCAGTGGAATTATAACACATTATAAATCAGCAGTAATGGTGACGATGATGATTGTAATTGATTAATACTTCACAGTTTAATATCTTAATTGTGAAATAAATAAGAACTTGTAACTAGTCTAGGCGTCATTTCATTTCCGAGAGATAATTAACTGTCGCGCTGTTTAGTGTGTTTTTTTTTAATAAAACTGAAGTGACAAGGTGACAAGCGAACTTACTCCTGCAGCCAACTTTAAACAAAGAAGACTACAAAGCGTTGTCACCTCTGAGGACTAAGATGGAATGTCTCACGGCCTATACTTATACCCTCTTAGCTTCTACGTCTTGGCGGATTTCATAATTAGCTGGTAGAAAATGCCATATGACCTTAAGTCCGCTGTTTGTGCCTTTAATACAAAAAATTGTAAAATAAACAATTTATGGTTGTAGCACGAATGGGTCAGCTCAACCGGGGTATTTTGTCGGGTGGAATTTATTTTGATTGGATTTCGTGAGAAAGAAACAGAAGCAGAAACTTTTTTATTCAATATAGATTATAAATAATACTAATTGAAAATCACTCTTTTGTTTGATTACCACTGGTTCGGAAAAACCCAGGAAGAAACCCAGCGGGACTTTTTTTAAATAACAGCTTACAATCATTTATGTTACACAAATTAACAACACAACAAAATAGAAATAGCTTGATAGCTATCACCTCATTTCCAGGGGTTATTATCATCCATAAATTCTTTAATATCCTTTTTATACAAACTTAGTTTAATAAAGTTTTTGAACTGTGAGCAGGTCAAATTTTGTATATTATCTGGAATTTTGTTGCAAAAGCGTATACATCGCCCCAAGAATGAATTACTGACTCGATGGAGTCGAGTAACTGGTACTACTAGCTTGTGTCTGTTCCTAAAAAAATTAAATATTTTCAGAAAATATTTTTTTTTATAGGATGAGGGTGACAAACGAGCACACAGTCCACCTGATGGTAAGTGGCTGCTGCGGCCCATAGACATCTACATCCATCCTTTATTACAAATCAAAATGCAGATACGTTGTCACCCGTGAGGACTAAGATGGAATGCCTCATTTCCAGTAAAAAGGGCCTCCGGCCACCTGCACTCACCAAGCGAAACGCAGAGGTAAACCTCTACTTCACGCTGGTATTCTGTGAGGTCGTGGTACCATCCCGGTTCGAGACGGGCCCATCCGTATAACAGCAAAAGCCGCCACGTGGCTCTACCACTGTTATTATTATTTCACATTTAGGGTTCCGTACCCAAAGGGTAACCAACGGGACCTTATTACTCAGCCTCCTTACATCCGTCTGTCTATCAGCGGACCATATCTCATGATCCGTAATAGGTAGACAGTTGAAATTTTCACAGAATATGCATTTCTGTTGCCGCTATAAGAACAATTAATAAAAAAAATTAACAAGGGGCTCCCTTACTAGAAATGTGTATTACGATGGTACGGAACCCTTCATGCGCGAGTTCAACTTGGCCGGTTTTTTTCTACCATCTTTCTCCCCAGAAAAAGACTAATTTATAAAGAAATTTTCAGTATCATCTTTAAATCTTTCTTCTTCTTCTTCTTTCATCATCATCATTACAGTTCTTCACAAGTCCACTGCAGAACATAGGTGTAGCCCACAATGCACGGTTCTGAGCCACTTGCATCCATCGACTTCCTGCAGTCTTATCAGGTCAGTCCATCTAGTAGGGCACCTTACACTTCGCCTACCGGTATGAGGCTCCTACTCGAGACACACTCCTCCACCCTCCTTCCCTATCGGTTGTTGGTTCTTTGAGCTATATGGCTGGCCTTATTAATCCATTGAGCTATGTTGGTTACTCTTTATTGCCTTACTACTTACTCTTTTTTATCACCTACTTATTTTACATCAGCACCTAAAACTTCACTTTTGGACTTAAACCGTTGTAAGGATTAATTCAACAAACAGAATTCCACACTATCTTCCAAATTTTCAAATAAGTCTCTCTAAATATCTGTTATTAAGTGATTTCTCCTAAATTCTTGTATTAACCATTTATTTTCCTGTCCCATGTTTTTTGTATAGGATATGGTTGACGAACGAGCACACAGTGGTAAGTAGTTGCTGTCGCCCATAGACATCTACATCTATCCTCGATTATGAATCAAAATGCAGATGCGTTGTCACCCATGAGAACCAAGATGGAATGCCTCATTTCCAGTAAAAAGGTTCTCCGGTTCTCTATACTCATCATACGAGACACAGCAGCGTTAAGCTGCTATTTAACGTGGTTATTCTGTGAGAGAGTGGTCCTTCCCCGGTCGAGCCGACCCATTCGTGCTACAACTATACCACTAATATAGCTGCACCATGGCTGTGCCACGGGTAAAATGTTGGTTTGGGACATATAGATCTCATGTTTATGTGGGACATATAACAAAAAAGAATATTCCGACTGTTGCTTTCGACAGTTGGCGTATGCTTTTTTGTCATAGTGACGGTGATTTTAAAAAAAAATGATTAATAGGATATTGCGTTTGTTTATTTGGTAGACAATGTGTTACGGACGTTATTATTGGGTAGGCGACAGGTTTGCTATCATCTTTCCCAATTTTCCACCTAAACTCGTTTTTTAGTTGACTTCAAAAAGGTATTTTTTATATGTTACCTCATGACTTTTTCTAGGTGAACCGATTTTGATGATTCTTTTTTATTTGAAAGCTGGTGCTTCTCATGTGGTTCCGTAAAATTTTTGATTGACCGTTGATCAAGTTCTGACTAGAGAGTTACCCTGAATAATTTATATTGATGTCGGTTATATAAATTTTTTAATTTTATCATTTGTTATTTTTGTTCAACGTGGCCCGAGTAGCTCACTGCTCTTTGGACTCTGCTTACGCCCTCAGGGAACACAGGCGTGACGCTATGTATATATTGTAATTCTTCGTTGTGTACATAACACTAAAGTCGGTGACCCAGAACACTTTAATTTTGTGTATTATTCTACTGAATATACTTGAGTGGAAAGCGATGTTGAGATTGTCAATTCTTTTAACACTACATGGTGCAATCGAACTCATTTTGAACGTATTACACAACACGTTGTACAGACTCTTGTTTCGTTCTTGCAGCCGTTAATCATGGAACGATAATCCGGATATTTTATCTCTATCGTATCATCTGTATCGGCGAGACGCTCTCGTTATGCTCTCGAGGACAGAGCGGTATCGCAGACGTGTCCGTTTGCTTAATTTGGTCATTACGCAATACTTGTACGATTTCTTTTATCATTATCATTTAATTATTATTACTATTTAATTTTCTTTTCATCTGGTTGAGCAGACGGAATATGTAAAAGAAAATTATAAATATACATTAAATTTTGTAAAATTTATAAATAAATAAAAACACAACCAGATGGAATCTCCCGGCAGGGGAGATCAAACGGCCGAGGGTAACGGAAAGAAACCGAAGGACTATGCGGGCGGTATCGCGGAGCACCGCCTTTTGCATTTGAGTCCAAAGCGGTCTGTCACGAAGTCCCAGTCACCTCAGGTGATCCGAGAGGCTGACCCGTTCGAAAAACCACTATAGAAATAATTTCGGTCGGCAGACCAACCCACATGTCGGTCACCTCGTGAGCCAGGTGGATATCTTTGTTTGCTTATCCATTTCTGCTTTCATGAGGTTGTCGTCATTTTATCATTATTATTATTATTTATCATTATTAACTATATTACTGATGATACGTAGGACACTTCATAAGTTTTAAGATATACAAAAAGTATTCTAGATACTATTAAAATTTATTTTACATCTTTTCAATATATTCTCCATCATGCTCTATACAAAGTTCCATTTGCCTAAACCAACTCTGAAAACACTTTTATCAGTCTTGATCTGACAGGTCGGAAATCGCTTCTTCGTAGGCAGCCACGGCTTCTTCGGCGCTTGAAAAAAACTGTCTTTTATTTATTCTTTGACTCATGGGAACAAAAAGAAATCACAAGGAGCTAAGTCAGGGCTGCAGGGTGGGTGACTTAGAGTTTCAACACCAGATTCCTCAATAAATGCTTTTGTTCTAAGGGAGGTATGTGAAGAGGCGTTATCATGATGCAGCATGATTCACCGAAGCCCCTGGTCTTTGGCCTTTTCTTCCGCACAGCTTGAAAAGCTTTGGCCAATGCAACTGTAGTATATCATTCAGAGTTGACTGATCTACAATTTTCACACTTTTTTTTTCATCACAATTTTTTTGCCGACGTTGCGAGGTCTTTGCAGTTTTGTCCGTAACTGTCCTTCTGAGTAGACCCATACCGATGATTGCCTTTTATTTTCCGGGTCATATTGATATATCCATGTGTCGTCACCAGTAACGATTTCTGAAACACGCCTGATGCCCCGTTTTCAAAACGTAGACGCATTTCATGGCACCAATGCAACCGAGTCGTGTTTCGCTTTCGGAGTGTAAACGAGGGATCCATCGACAACAAAGCTTCCTCACACCAAGATGTTGATGTAGGATGGTATGAATGCTCCCCGAACTAATGCCTACAATATTTTCGATGTCCGTATATGTGATTCGTGGGTCTTCTCGCACCAACATTTCAGTAGTCCATACATTTTCTGCCGTTACAGCTGTTTGCGGGCCCCGGTTCTTTGGTCATCTTTAAGATTTATTTTACCCCTTTTGAATTCACAAAACCACCTAAAAACAGTTGTGCGTGATGGAGCTGAGTCCCCTAATGCTGATTGTAGCCGTTGTAAACTTAATTGTTCGATTAAACCAAATTTAAAATCATAATATGTCATAGCGCGCAAATGTCACGGTTGCAGGGAAATTAATAGAACTTTGTTTTTTTTTAATATTGAGCAATTGGCTTATGGAGTTCTATTTTTAAATAAATTTGCTTTTTAGAAATATATAACACGGGTGCGTTCCAGTTTTAAATTACGAGCATCTCAAAACTTATTGAGTAACCTATGTAGTATTTTCTTATAATTACAACATTTTCATTTTATATATTATACCTTTTTCCATATTTTTTTCTACCGACTTCAAACAGGAGGAGGTACTCAATCCGACGTTTTTTTTTGAAAAACTGCTCAAATTTATAAAAAAACTGCGGTTACGAACCCGATTTTAAAACTTTAAATATCTCTTGTATGAGCAATCTACCATTACCGTGCAGTGGCAGTGTAAGAATATCCACTACCTTATATCATTCCGTGGGTGTCGTAAGAGGCGACAGAGGGAAATAAATCAAATGTCAACAGCGTCTTCCTCAAACGACTAAAAATAAAAAAAAATAACTCTGGTTGCCAACCCGCTTACCAAGCGTGACAATTATAGTGGATTTAATAGGCTGCAACGGTAACGGAGCAATCTACGCGGGAAGGTTCTGGTCAGCAGTGGCCTTCAATGAACTGTAATGAATAAATAAATGAATAAAAAATTATTTATACATTTGTTTATTTCAAACAACAGATTTCTCTAACGATGAAGCTATATTGACTAGAGAAACTCTGAAGTCACGATCCTAAGTAAATTTAACCTAAGGGACTTTCGTAAGCTTCTCCTTAAGACGCCCGAGTTCAATTGCGGTATTTTGATCATCATTACTAAACTGCAACTATTCAATATACCGTTAAAATTACTGGAGGATATTTTCTCATATGTATAATGTTACTGTTCATTTAATAATTCAACCTCTCAGTGGGTCATGTGCTCCTGGTAGATTATATTCTATACATCTATCGATTACAGCCTATTAATTTCCACTGCTGAAAAAGACCTCCCCCATAGATTGCTTCGTAGGGGGGATATTTGCCATAGTTGCCACGCTTGGCAAGCGGGTTTTCAGCCGCAGTTTTTTTATTTTCAGTCGTTTTCAGGAAGACCCTGCTGCCCATCTTTTGATTTGTTTCCCTTTATCGCCTCTTACGACACCCACGGGATGATATGGGGTAATCGGTGTATATACACGGCCACTACACGGTATATTTGTATACTTAGGTATATAATTGTAAAGGAGGCGTGAGAGGTGTGTTAGGATCGTGCTAAATGGAAGTACGTAGTATCTCCCCACCCCCTCCCTCCCCTTCCTTCTGACTGATAGACGTAAGTGCTTATGTTATATTTACGTATATGTTTATGTATATGTATGAAATCTACATCTTTATAGAATCAGGTTTACACGACTACACAGTCCACTCGATGGCAACTGGGTACTGTGGTCCACAAACTTTCACATCTATTCTCTATAAAGAATCAAAGTGAAGATGCGTTGTCACCCATGAGGATCAAAATGGAATGCTTTCTACTCAGTGAAAAGGGTCTCCGGTTCTCTACACTCACCATACGAAACACAGCATCGTTAAGCTGCTATTTTACGCTAGTATTCTGTGAGAGCTTGATCCTTCCCCAGTCGAGCCGGTCCATTCGTGCTACAACCATAATATAGCTATAGAATGGCTCCACCACGTACAATATGTACATGTCAGACATGTATAAAACAATATATTATAAACGCTGCCAGTTTTTCTTTTGTTTTTATACTAGCAAGGCAGTTTTTCTATTAAAATTGTAGCGAAGCCTTTAAGGCCCACCACATATTCACAATTATTAAATCGATAAAAACACGCAATCTGTACTTTGCTAATGGCGACTTTATAATGATAAAGCTGTTTAGACAATGGTGGTGCTCATACACTCGAACCAGTCTTTATCAATTCCCTAGTTTTCTTTATCAGGCGATAGTTTTGCAGCACACAATTAAACTTAAAATATAGTCGCAGATCGACTGTTAAGTCGAAAGTATGCGTCTCTCAATGCATTATGATATACATTGAGCTGTCGATCGATAGTCGTTCGACTGATTACTGTTATCGTTACCGTTTTAGCCTAATTCCACTGCTGAACATAGCCTTCCGCCATAGATTGCCTCGTAGGGGTAACATTCGCCATAATTGCTACGCTGGCTGGCAGCCGCAGTTTTTTATTTTTAGTTGGTGTTAAGAAGACGCTGCTGCCTATCTACTTAGTTCCTGTTGTTTCTCTCTGTCGTCTCTTACGACACCCACGGGATGATATGGGGTAGTGAAAATTCTTACACCGCCTGATTAATAAAAAGCAATTGATTTGGTTTTTTGATTCTCTTGTCGAGCAATTATCGAATTTATGATATGTGGACCTACATACATTTACACAGACTTTTCATATACATATATAGTTATTCGAATAAAAACTTTACGTGTGCGCCTAGGCTACCTGATAGTAAAACGTTAATGACTTAGATTTATGACTTTTACTTAAACTTTTTAATGGGCTTTTTTTGTGTCAAGCACTCATTTAGTTTTCCATCGATGTCGATGACGACGTTATATTTATTTATTTTTTCTATGGACAGCAAAACAGATAACAATCAAAATACATTACAATATAATATAAATATAACAGTTTTGTGCCAGATTGTTATCCTAAATATGTTGACACATCATTTTTATATGAAATACAGGAGATCAACTCTACGCTTTGCAATGTTTATGACATACATAAGTACATTAAACAAAAAATAAAAATATACAAATAAAAAATTTAAAACCTATGTGATATGGGAATGAGTGTGCATAAGTGTATACTGTTTCACTGCTTTTTTTGTATAGGATAAGGGTGACAAAGGAGCACACAGTCCACCTGATGGTAAGTGGTTGCTGTGGCCCATAGACATCTACATCTATCCTCGTTTGCGAATCAAAATGCAGATGCGTTGTCACCCGTGAGGACTAAGATGAAATGCCTCATTTCCAGTAAAAAGAGCCTCCGGCCATCTGCACTCACCAAGCGAAACACAGAGGTAAACCTCTACTTCATGCTGGTATTCCGTGAGGTCGTGGTACCACCCCGGTTTGAGCCGGCCCATCCGTGCGACAGCAAAAGCTACCGCGTGGCTCTACCACTGTTAAAAATTTTTCGCTCTTTTGAATACCCTGGATCTTGGGTCAAAAACATCCATGTCGGAGCTTTTTATGGATATCTCGTTGTAAAGTCGACACATTCTTACTATCGGGTTATAAAATGAAGTATTATTCTTATAAGTCTGCAGGTAAAATGTATAGTTAGGAATTCGGGGATTACTCTTTGTAGTTAAGTTTAATTTACTTAAGAGGTAATCCGAATCAATCTTATTATGGAGAATTTTATGTAAATATATAAGGTCATATTCCTTGCGGCAAATAAGTAAGGTGATCACTTTAAATTTGTCGAGTAATTCACTATAACTAACTAGATTACGAGCAAGCCCACATTTGTAGCTAAGCATTCTGAGAGTTCTTTTTTGGACGCTTTCTATACTATCTGAATGGACCGTGTAGCAGGGAGACCAAATGACACAAGCATATTCAAGAATGCTACGAACAAGACTATAATAAACGGTCAGGAAGCTTTGAGGCCGTTTGAAGCCCTTAGTGCATCTCGTTATGAAACCTAGTAACTGGAATGCTTTGTTTTTAATGTACGCACTATGCTCACGAAATGTTAATTTAGAGTCAAACAGCACACCTAGGTCTTTAACTACCGTTTTCCAGTCTAATGAATCTTCGTTAATTTTATAGTCATAAGTCTGTTTATATATCTTATTGATGAACGTTATAGCAAACATTTTTTAACATTGAGGTGCATACCGTTAAGCAGGCACCATTCATATATTGAATCTATATCATCTTGTAGTTTACCGCAATCAGAAAAGTCCTGTATCACACGGTATATTTTCAAGTCATCTGAATATAGAAGGCAAGGACTGGACAGTTTGCAAATCAGATCGTTTATACAAATTATAAAAATAACGGACCGAGATGTGAACCCTGAGGAACACCAGATTTAACCGTGACAGGTGATGACATGAAACCTTTGAGAGGAACAAGTTGGCTTCTGTTATCGAGGTACGAATGAATCCAGTGTAGTAGATTTCCATGAATTCCTGACATAGCTAATTTTTTACAGATTAAAGAATGATTTTTTTTATAGGATAAGTGTGACAAACGAGCACACAGTCCACCTGATGGTAAGTGGTTGCTGCAGCCCATAGACATCTACATCTATCCTCGTTTACGAATCAAAATATAGATGCGTTGTCACCTATGAGGACTAAGATAGAATGCCTCATTTCCAGTAAAAAGGGCCTCCGGCCACCTGCACTCACCAAGCGAAACGCAGAGGTGAACCTCTACTTCACGGTGGTTTTCTGTGAGGTCGTGGTACCACCCCGGTTCGAGCCGGCCCATCCGTGCGACAGCAAAAGCTGCCGCGTGGCTCTACCACTGTTATAAATATTATCTATTATATATATATATATATATATATATATATATATATATATATATATATATATATATATATATTCATTACAGCCCTTCACAAGTCCACTGCTGAACATAGGCCTCCCCCAAAGAATGCCACAAAGCACGGTCCTGAGCCACCTGCATCCATCGACTTCCTGCATATCTTACCAGGTCGTCACTCCATCTAGTGGGGGGACGCCCTACACCTTGCTTGCCGGTACGAGGCTGCCACTCTAGAACCTTTCTTCCCCATCGGTTGTCGGTTCTTCGAGCTATATGGCCGGCCCATTGCCACTTCCGCTTACTAATCCGTTGGGCTATGTCGGTCACTCTGGTTCTACTGCGGATATCCTCATTTCTGAGTTTATCACGCAGAGAAACTCCGAGCATAGCCCTCTCCATAGCTCGCTGAGCGACCTTGAGCTTCCTCATACGGCCAGCAGTGAAGGACCACGTCTCAGTTCCGTAAGTCATCACTGGCAACACGCACTGGTTGTACAATTTCGTTTTAAGGTTTTGAGGTATGTCTGACGAGAAGATGTGTCGTAGCTTCCCGAACGCTGCCCAGCCGAGTTGAATCCGTCGATTGACCTCTCGGTCGAAGTTGGACTTACCTAGTCGGACTATTTGTCCCAGGTAAACATACTCGTCAACAACTTCGAGCTTAGTGTTCCCAACAACTACCGGCATAGGTGTGACATGGACATTAAACATGATCTTTGTTTTGTCCATGTTCATCTTAAGACCTATCCGTTGGGAAACACTATTGAGGTCATTGAGCATAGTGCTTAGGTCCTCCAGCGATTCTGCCATAAGGACTATATCGTCGGCAAATCGAAGGTGAGTGATGTACTCGCCATTGATGTTGATACCGTATCCTTTCCAGTTCAGAAGCTTGAAAACGTCTTCCAATGCAGCGGTGAAGAGTTTCGGGGATATGACGTCACCCTGTCTTACACCTCTCTGCAATTGGATAGGTTTCGTACTCTGGTTCTGTACTCGGATAGCCATCGTAGCCCTACTGTACAAGCACTTCAACACTTCGATATACCGAGAGTCAACTTGGCACCGCTGAAGGGACTGCAGCACCGCCCAAATTTCGACGGAATCAAAGGCTTTCTCATAGTCCACATACGCCAGACATAGTGGCAAATTGTACTCCTCGGACTTCTGTACAATTTGCCGTAGGGTATGTATGTGGTCTATGGTGCTAAAGCCCTTTCGGAAACCGGCTTGTTCGGGAGGCTGGAAGTCGTCAAGTCTGCGCGCGAGACGATTCGTAATGACTCTCGAAAACAGCACGTAGACGCGGCTCAGAAGGGAAATCGGTCTGTAGTTCTTCAAGAGAGCGTTGTCGCCTTTCTTGAAGAACAAGACCACCGCACTTCTGCTCCACGCCTCCGGTGTAATGCCACCATGGAGGACGGAATTAAAAAGCTTCTGAAGGACTTCAAGTACCGGTTTTCCACCCGCTTTCAGAAGCTCCGCTGTAATTCCATCCTCGCCTGGGGCCTTGCCGTTTTTAAGGTGCTGGAGAGCCATTCTAATCTCGCTCAGACTGACGTCCGGGATATCATCGGAATAATGTCGGATAAGACTCGCTCTTGGATCGTTACTCACACTTGCGTGTGGCTCCAACGATGACGTGTACAGCTGCCCATAGAACCTCTCAATCTCACTCAAAATCTCAGGTGCCCCGGAAACGATGCTGCCACATTCGGTCTTCAGCTTTGACAGTTGGCTCTTTCTGGCAGACAGATCTCTGGCAAAGACTTTGGAGCCTTGGTTCCGCTCGATCGCTTCTTCAATACGAGCTGTATTGAAGTTGCGTAAGTCCCGCCGCATGCATTTGGAGATCTGTCTGTTCAGTTGCCTGTATGCTGTCAAATCTGTTGAAGAATGTAGCTTCATCTCCCGTCTAACAGCCATGAGATTAAGAGTGTGATCGGAGAGTTTTTGTGTTCTTCTGCGGCGGGTCTTGCAGAACTTAGCTCCGACCGCATGGACAGTTTCCACGAGCTTGTCATTCAAATCGTCCACTTCATTGCAGTCTTCTAGGCACTGAAAACGGTTTTGTAACTCGAGCTGAAAGGTTTCGGGACTTTGGATTAGAGCACGAGGGGGACGGAGCGTTGACTTCATTAGACGAGACCTCTCCAACTTAACGTTTAGGTTCAGTGTGCCTCTAACCATTCGGTGATCGCTGCCGGTTTTCACCCTCGCGATCACTGAGACATCACTGAACAGTTGTCGTTTGGTCGTCATAATGAAGTCAATCTCATTTTTTGTCGAACCGTCGGGGCTCGACCAGGTCCACTTCCTGTGGGGCCGCTTCTGGAAGAAAGAGTTCATCATAAAGAGTCCCTCTTTCTCCATGAAGTCGGCCAGCTGCTGGCCCCTTGGGTTCCGTTGCCCTATTCCAAATTTCCCCACTTTCAGCTCACCGTTCTCTCTTGTGCCTAGTCTTGCATTGAAGTCTCCCATTAACACCGTATATTGGGTTTTGGAGGAATGCATGGCTCTAGAGATATCCTCATACATTTCCTCCACCTCCTCATCGGGGTGTGCCGAGGTTGGTGCGTAAACCTGTATGACCTTCAGCGAATACCGTTTGGTGATTCTGAGTATAAGGTACGCAACCCTCCTCGACACACTCTCAATCTTTACAACGTTGTTAACGAGAGACTTGTGGACGATAAATCCGACACCTCCTTGGGACAGATGGTCGCCCTCCCGGTGATAGAACAAGTTGCCGGATTCGAGGATTACCGTGTCCTCCCCCTCTCTTCGGACTTCGGATAATCCTATAATATGCCAGCGTAACTTGTCTATCTCTTCTTCCAGCTCCACAATCTTCTCGTCAGTCCTCAGGGTCCGTGCGTTGTATGTTGCCAGGTCAAGTCGTTGTAGGTGGCAACCGAACCTCCACCGGAGATTCTTAGCACCCCCTGCCCCGCCGTTACCATGGTCGCCACCGTAGCCAGGAATAGCGGGGCCGCCGGGGACTGGGGGCCGTCTCTTCGTAACTTTCATTATGGGGGGTATATTGCCATAGTTGCCACGCTTGGCGAGCGGGTTGGCAACCGCAGTTTTTTATTGTATTTTGCCGTTACCAGGAAGATGCTGCAGCCCATCTCCTGCCTGTTTCCCTTTGTCGCCTTTTACGACACCCACGGGAAGATATGGGGTAGTGGATATTCTTAACCGCCACTACACGGCAAATATATATATATATATATATATATGTATATATATATATATATATATATATATATATATATATATATATATTTCTTGGATCGTTCGTTTTCATGGATTTATTTGAAGTGTTTTTCCTAATAAACCAACAAATACCATTACGAGAGCTACACTGAAAGGTTTTAGAACTGGCCACTTGTAAACGATACCTAATAAAAAAATTAGTTTAAATTTTGAAAATGGATCTCTTTGCCAATATAATTAAGTATGTATTTTATTAATTTGTCATTTGTTTACGATTTGGCAGCAAATTGAAAATTGTCTGTGTGTTTTGTGGGAAATTGTGAGGACTAAGATGGAATGCCTGTTTTCCAGTAAAAAGGGTCTCCGGATCTCTACACTCACCATACGAAACACAGCAGCGTTAAGCTGCTATTTTACGCTGGTATTCTGTGAGAGCGTGGTTCTTCCCCGGTCGAACCGACGCATTCGTGCTACAACTATACTACTAATATAGCTGCAGGATGACTCTACCACGTTACAATTTTGACCATAAATATTGGCGACATTCTCTATAGTAATTAGGAAGACGAATTCATCCATTCCATCAATAAATTATAGCCTATGAAAGTTCCATTGCTGAACGCAAGCATCCTCCATAAATTGTCTAATAGGGGGGATTCTGCCACAGTTGCACAAGTTAGTAAGCACGTTGGTAACCGCATTTTTTTCTATTGTTTACGGTTGTTATCAGGAAGATGCTACTGTCTATATCTTGTTTCAGTTACCCTCTGGTTGAGGTAACTAGGAAGACGTATGTTTATTGGAGATATAGTTAACATATTATACATAATGAAAAGTACTATAATACGTCTTACTAATTTTACATGCTAAAAGGATGACAATAATTGCACATTCATTGCACTAATAAAAATCTTGACTTTACATCGTATAAATATAAAATTATTAATTATTTGCTTGGGTAAATATTTCCTTTTATTTCCAAAAACAGTCGCTTCAACAACCACTACAACAAGTCTTTGTTATGCTTTTTAACCGACTTCAAAAAGGAGGAAGTTGGCGATTCGAGAGTATGTTACTTTCTTGTATATATGTTGCGCGATATCTTCGGGAATTGTGAACCGTTTTTAATGATTCTTTTTTTGTTAAATAGATTTTACCTCAAGGGTGGTCCCATTAACTTTTGAAGAAAAACTTCCGCCTTCAAGTGTGGAAAATAGGGGAAACTTTCATATTGGACTGTTGTTTCAGGAATTTCATATGATATCTTCGCAGATTGGGAACCGATTTTAATGATTCTTATTTTATTAAATAGTTTATATTTAAAAGGTAGGTCCATATAAATTTTAAGAAAAAAAAAATACACCCCTAATGGTAGCAAATAAATAATTTCTTTTTAACAATTTGAAGTCGGTTTTTATTTTTTGTTAAAAGTTATATTTATTTCAAGTAAAGTGGTAAAGTTATACGTTGGTCAGTAAAGTTACAGCATATATATATATATATATATATATATATATATATATATATATATATATATATATATATACGTTTTAAGGAACGATGTGACCACTAATAATTCCGTCTTAATTCAAATAAGAAATAACTTCATTAAATATCAGTGGAGTACTTAAGTCTTTTAAATGTAAATTTATTTGGTATCCAAAAGTACCTAGAAGTGAATAACATGTCAACCAAATTGGGACGAAACAATCGTAATGTTTTTGCAACCGAGTTCTTTCAGAGGTTAGAATAAAAGTAAAGTTAAAAGCTTTTAGATTTGCCATATTTTGTCTTAGGAAGTAAATATATCTCAGTTTTAGGGTTCCGTACCTCAAAAGGAAAAAACGGAACCCTTATAGGATCACTTTGATGTCCGTCTGTCTGTCTGTCCGTCTGTCTGTCTGTCTGTCTGTCTGTCAAGACGCTTTTTCTCAGGAACGCGTGGAGGTATTAAGCTAAAATTCATATCAAATACTCAAGTCTACTGTCCCTTGGAGCTGTGAAAAAATCAAACTTTTAGCTTTAAAACTTAACTACTTAACTTTTAAATAGCTCTCGTAATGGTATTTGTTGGTTTATTAGGAAAAACACTTCAAATAAATCCATGAAAACGAACGATCCAAGAAATATATAATATATATATATATATATATTATATTATTATCCAAGAAATATATATATATATATATATATATATATATATATATATATATATATATATTTCTTGGATCGTTCGTTTTCATGGATTTATTTGAAGTGTTTTTCCTAATAAACCAACAAATACCATTACGAGAGCTACACTGAAAGGTTTTAGAACTGGCCACTTGTAAACGATACCTAATAAAAAAATTAGTTTAAATTTTGAAAATGGATCTCTTTGCCAATATAATTAAGTATGTATTTTATTAATTTGTCATTTGTTTACGATTTGGCAGCAAATTGAAAATTGTCTGTGTCACGTCAGCATGAATTTAATACGAGAAAATTATCATACAATGATTTTTTTATGATTTTCGATGTCATTTAAGTCAACAAGAAAGTTATGATAGACTTTGATTGGCCTTTCACGATGAAGCCCCATCTTGTGCCAGTGTTTACAACAGGTTTAATGAGCTTAAACGTGATCGCACTAATCTCACCGATATCTGCTTGAGGAACAGCCTTCTACGACGACTGGTCATCGGTATGAGTCAATTGCACAAAATCCTCCAGGAATATTTAGCGGTCAAGAAGCTTTATGCCCGGTGGATACCTCATAATTTGACAGAGGCCCAAAAACTCCGTCGTGTTGATTGGTGTCGTGAAATGGCTCAAAGATTTAACGGAGGTGACTCAAATGCAGTGTTCCACATATTTAGGGTTGCGAAAGCTGGATTTATTGTTATGACCCTGAAACTAAAAGACAGTCTGCTCTCTGAGTGTTTCCTTCCGAGGAGTTGTCAACTAAAGTGAAGAGAGGTCAAAGTGTGGGAAAATAGATGGTGGCCTCGTTCTTCGGAAGGACAGCTCATTACGCAACAATTGTTTTAGAGGATCGAAAAACAGTTACTGCAGAGTGGTACACTAACAATTGTTTGCCACTTTTTTTGGAAATAGTTCGGGAGAAACGACCTCGCAGTAAGATCCTCCTTCACCACGACAACGCCTCGTCGCACACCGCCAATTAAGCAATCGACTACTTGGCGACGTCAGACGTGGAATTACTGGGTTACCAGCCCTATAGCCTCGACCTCGCACCTCGATTTTTATTTAAAATAAATGAAAATCTTCGAGGGAAACGTTTTATGGACGCCGAGGAAGCAAGCAGTGGCTGCGTTTTAAAATGCCGTCGAAGAGACCCCTAAGGACGAGTGGGCCAAGTGCTATTCTCAGTGGTTCCATCGGATGTAGCGATGTATTGATGTAAATGGACACTATTTTGAAAAGATATAATAAAACTATTTTTTAATAACTTGCTAGTTAGTTCAGTTTTTGATTTTCTAAGAACTTTCATTGTCACCCTCGTACTAGAATCGTGTAGTGGTGCTGTAAGAATATCCACTACCACAAATTTTATTTATTTTTAATTTTAATTTAAAAAAAAAACTCCGGTGGCCAACCCGCTGATGCAATCTATAGGGGAGGCCTATGTTCAGCAGTGGACTTTTATAGATTGACGGATGGAATGGATACCATTACTTTGGGCATATAACACGTAAAAACAAAAAAAACCGGTCAAGTGCGAGTCGGACTCGCGCACCGAGGGTTCCGAACAAATCCGTAGGTTAAAATTATTAAAAATATTTTTATTATATGATGTAACTAAAAATTTATGCATTTCGCAATTTTTCCTTTATCTGTGCTATAATACGTTG
Organism: Parnassius glacialis; assembly: GCA_033319125.1. NCBI lineage: Eukaryota > Metazoa > Arthropoda > Insecta > Lepidoptera > Papilionidae > Parnassius > Parnassius glacialis. Next base: position 2,751,396 of record JAVANC010000008.1, read on the forward strand.
CTTCGTACCAAATTTTAAGATTCTGAGTTCACGGGAAGTACCCTGTAGGTTTTGATTCCCTTGCGGCATAATATTTGCGGCATAAACGGCTGTATCTTTTGATTGCTTTGGCTTAGAAGTTTGATTTTTTCACAGCTCCAAGGGACAGTAGACTTGAGTATTTGATATGAATTTTAGCTTAATACCTCCACGCGTTCCTGAGAAAAAGCGTCTTGACAGACAGACAGACAGACAGACAGACGGACAGACAGACAGACGGACATCAAAGTGATCCTATAAGGGTTCCGTTTTTTCCTTTTGAGGTACGGAACCCTAAAACTGAGATATATTTACTTCCTAAGACAAAATATGGCAAATCTAAAAGCTTTTAACTTTACTTTTATTCTAACCTCTGAAAGAACTCGGTTGCAAAAACATTACGATTGTTTCGTCCCAATTTGGTTGACATGTTATTCACTTCTAGGTACTTTTGGATACCAAATAAATTTACATTTAAAAGACTTAAGTACTCCACTGATATTTAATGAAGTTATTTCTTATTTGAATTAAGACGGAATTATTAGTGGTCACATCGTTCCTTAAAACGTATATATATATATATATATATATATATATATATATATATATATATATATATATATATGCTGTAACTTTACTGACCAACGTATAACTTTACCACTTTACTTGAAATAAATATAACTTTTAACAAAAAATAAAAACCGACTTCAAATTGTTAAAAAGAAATTATTTATTTGCTACCATTAGGGGTGTATTTTTTTTTTTCTTAAAATTTATATGGACCTACCTTTTAAATATAAACTATTTAATAAAATAAGAATCATTAAAATCGGTTCCCAATCTGCGAAGATATCATATGAAATTCCTGAAACAACAGTCCAATATGAAAGTTTCCCCTATTTTCCACACTTGAAGGCGGAAGTTTTTCTTCAAAAGTTAATGGGACCACCCTTGAGGTAAAATCTATTTAACAAAAAAAGAATCATTAAAAACGGTTCACAATTCCCGAAGATATCGCGCAACATATATACAAGAAAGTAACATACTCTCGAATCGCCAACTTCCTCCTTTTTGAAGTCGGTTAAAAAGCATAACAAAGACTTGTTGTAGTGGTTGTTGAAGCGACTGTTTTTGGAAATAAAAGGAAATATTTACCCAAGCAAATAATTAATAATTTTATATTTATACGATGTAAAGTCAAGATTTTTATTAGTGCAATGAATGTGCAATTATTGTCATCCTTTTAGCATGTAAAATTAGTAAGACGTATTATAGTACTTTTCATTATGTATAATATGTTAACTATATCTCCAATAAACATACGTCTTCCTAGTTACCTCAACCAGAGGGTAACTGAAACAAGATATAGACAGTAGCATCTTCCTGATAACAACCGTAAACAATAGAAAAAAATGCGGTTACCAACGTGCTTACTAACTTGTGCAACTGTGGCAGAATCCCCCCTATTAGACAATTTATGGAGGATGCTTGCGTTCAGCAATGGAACTTTCATAGGCTATAATTTATTGATGGAATGGATGAATTCGTCTTCCTAATTACTATAGAGAATGTCGCCAATATTTATGGTCAAAATTGTAACGTGGTAGAGTCATCCTGCAGCTATATTAGTAGTATAGTTGTAGCACGAATGCGTCGGTTCGACCGGGGAAGAACCACGCTCTCACAGAATACCAGCGTAAAATAGCAGCTTAACGCTGCTGTGTTTCGTATGGTGAGTGTAGAGATCCGGAGACCCTTTTTACTGGAAAACAGGCATTCCATCTTAGTCCTCACGGGTGAAAACGCATCTGCATTTTGATTTGCAAACGAGGATAAATGTAGTGTCTATGGGCCACAGCAACCACTTAACATCAGGTGGACTGTGTGCTCGTTTGTTACCTATAAAAAATATATATAGGGTTTAGTTTAAGCTATTACTTGATAAGTATTAATACTAACTGAAGCTCATTCTTAAGTAGAGCAAGTTCCATTGCCTGAAAGTAAATTCGAGATAATCGCAAGTGATAGATGTAGACAGCTCAAGAAAGATCTCTAAAATCTATTCCTTCCACATGTTGTTTTAATGGTACCAAATGAATATATTCGTGTACACGCAGCCACCGCGGGAATTCAAATAGATACAAAAAGTGGGGATTTAAAATGCTAGTAAAACAAAAAAAAATATTTTGATAAACAATTACTTGTAACGTATATTGAATAAAATATTATTCTTTTTTTTCTTTTGTGTCTCTGTGGCAGCGCAGATAAGGACTAAAAGAAAAAAAAAATCTCTTAAACGGCAGCGAAATTTCCTTCTAACTTGCAAGATCACTGTTGCTTTCACATTTTCGACTAAACTAGGTGATGCTGCTGCCCTTATACCATTTTAGTATCCCTCTGTTGGCTGTTACGAGTAAAACATATGTAAGACACCCACGAAATTACATGGGGTAGTGAATTCTCTAACGCCACGATTACACGGTTAGCATTAAGTAGCTGAAATTAATTTTGTTTTTATTTTATTAATTTTGAATAAACACCGCTCTCTATACGTAATTTAAGTTCTTGTCCATCCATCGTGGAATCGATTACCACCGGCGATTTTTCCGGAGCGATAAGACTTAGGAACCTTCAAGAAAAGAGCCTACTCCTTTTTGAAAGGCCGGCAACGCATCTGCAATTCCCCTAATGTTGCAGTTGTTCATGGGCGGCGGTAGTCACTTACCATCAGGTGAGCTGTATGCTTGATTGCCCCCTCTCCTATAAAAAAAATCCAAAGGTTACCAAGTTTTGAGTAATAAGAGCGCCCATCTTACAACTCTTATACCTAATAACATTTTCCTGTAATTTGTTGTTTTTTTGTTTGTAGGATACAATAAAGATCTATTTAATATTGTTAATTGTACGGTATTTGAGTAGCTACCGTTGCCAGAGGACATTTCTAAGCATTATTCCTTCTAGCTCCAACTTAGACTTCGGTCCAGAACTGACCACCTTTCGGACACTTACAAACACTGGTATAAAGTTCAACCTGCGATTTACAATGTCGCAGTCAAAATTGTACCTATTTAACCATCAGTCGTTAGCAATATAAACCCAAGTAGCTCCTCTCAATAAGTTTTGTCATAAAAATATAAATTGTACAGAAACCTCCAATTTACATTTTTATTATATGTGTAGATATCCTTTCTAAACATTGAAAAAATAAATAAACCTTTGATAATTTGGTAACATTGCCTTATAACGTCAACTAATTGTTAAGAAAAGCACTTTTATACATAATGTGGTTCAATGATTCCAAATTTAAATTATTTAAAAAAATATTACAACAAAGGGTACACGTTATATTTGCTTTGCCTTTATTTTTTAAAAATTATTATAGAAATAACCTGACGTTATGTTATCCGCACTGACAATAAAGAAGCCAGTTTTCTATAGGTCATAAATCCGTCACGTCCTTAAATCGTGATATCAAAATATATCCATTGAGAAAATGACAATGCCTTTAGATTGCTCCTTAATTAAATTATCACCGACGTCAATGATCCATACAACTAGCAGTACCTATTAGACGGTATTATCTAATAAAACCGATCCTTTTATGTTAACCTTCAAAACATCCACAAAACCAAATAAGCACTACATTAACCAATCACTTATGAAAGTCTACAATAAACACCAGTATTTCTTACTTACTTTGGCTGAAAAATTACTACGTATCACCCTCCACTATATCGCATTACGTATAGTGATATTGACGGGCTATTATTATGAAAACTCGTTGACCAGGTAACAGCAGTGATGTCACAGGTAACAAAAGCTAAACGCCACTATATTATCCGCTTACACACGCGATTTAATTTAAGAATTCGTATTGTTCACACGCGGTTTGTACGAGCTCGGCAGCGACACGTAACACTCCTGCAGCGTTCGGAGGCAGACTGAGTGAAGGCTTGCTTGCTGGTTGAGGTAAGCCGGTACTCCTCTAGCCGGGCCAATCGCGAGCCCTCCCCCCCTCACTCCCCGCCACGGCGCCCGCCCAGGCACGCGGGCTGCTAGCTCTCGGCAAAGATGAACGATGCAGATGGTGAACTATATAGCTTTAGTCTGAAGCAAAGTGAAATTTTCAGTTACATAATAATAATGACTCTACTAATAGTAGAGATGACTCTACATGATGTAATTTTTAATCATTACGTAGAAATAATTATATTTTTCAATCACAGTATTGCACACGATCTTTCTCGGAAAATGTACAAGGTTCATCTAACAAAACCTAAAATTTTATATATGAAACAACATACATATAAGAAACATAATGAAACAAAATCTGTAGATAGTAAAAGGTTATTAAAATATTAAAGAAAACAACTTAATAATTCCTGCAGGGTTAGCATGGGTAGGAAACAATTTTATCCCCGGGGAAAGGAGAAAAAGTTTATGCCCTCGCTTAGTTTTATCCACCCTTCGAGCATGGGCACACCGGTGGATATAATATCCACAGTAGATAAAATGGGAGATAGACTTAGACTTAGATAGATTTTTGTATGACTTAAACCCACGTCCAATGAACTAAGATATAATTGGCCTTTTCAAATGTCAAAAAAGGATAATTTTTATCTTTCATTTGGCTCCATGCTACTGACGGGGGATATATGTCTGCTCGTTATGTCAAACGGGATATACTTCTCCCCGTTGCCGCGCTTTGGCATAGGGACAAGATAATTTTATCTCTTGTCAGTGGATATAATCGGGGGATAAAATTTTTGTCCCCAGCCCATGCTAGCCGTGCTGAAATGAGGTATTCATTATCATACTGTTTCAAAATTATAATTAGATCAAGTATAATTCAATTAGACTACTATATAATTATTATTTAAAAAAGAGTCCCGTTTGGTTTCCTGCTGGTTCTTCCCAAGGCAGAGCTTTTTCCGAATCAGTAGTGAAAGCATAATAAATTTCAATAAGTATTACTTGGCGTATTATTTAATAAAATATTATTTTTTATATTTATCATTTGTGATTGCAGCATTTTGGCAATTATGGCAGAATAACTTTCATCATTTCATCATAATAATTATCATCATCATTACAGCCTTTCATAGGTCCACTGTCACGGTATTGTCCAGTCCCTAATTTATTTATATGCTCACAATTTTCATAATGCAACCTTAATTGTTATTCCTACTATGTAATGTACTGCTTATGAAATAGTGAGTTGCCATTTCAGCCTGTCAAATGTCCTTATCTGATCATAGGCATTTAGATTGCTTTTTGATTTGTTTTGTCGCGATATTTTATTATTTTGAGTTTTTATCAAAAAAGTGTTGTTACCCCAATCGCCTGTTTCATTTTCCACTGTCGCCACACGCTCGGGACGATTTTTCTTATGGAATAAGTAAGTGTAAGTGGATGCTGTGGCCCATAGATATCTACATTTATCCCTGATTAAGTATCAAAATGTAGATGCAGACTAAGATGGGGTAGTGAATATTCTTACACTGGCACTACACGGAAATAGTGAGTGTATGTTGTTCATTATGTTAATTGTACACGATATAAGAGAATCTTTAAAAAACTAAGGCGGGAGCGTTTCATATTCACTGAAAGTGATCATGTTATGACCCCACCTGATACAGTTCATTCCGTGAAAGATCGCAAAGATGTCAGAATCAAATGTCAGAGATTTTATAGATTTAGACAAAGTATTGACGTCTTGAATATATATAATACGAGTATATAATGACTAAATGAAACAGCTCATCTTAAGTTTATTTTTATATTAAAATTAGCCGTTAATTAATGTTCGGTCACCTAAATAAATGTTTTAATAGGGAAACATTGCTTAATTATATATTCTAGTCATTTTATTAATTCAATTTATATCTTGTTGTTCCGCAAGAAGCGAGAGAGGAAAGTAAAACAGGAGATGAGCTGCAGCATAATCCCGATAACAACTCAAAGCGTGGAAACCATGACAAACATTACCCTATGAGGGTATCTATGCTATATATATATATATATTACATATAGGTCACTTTTATTGTGTTACTATTGTGTTTGAAAACTGGACAGTGAAAGTGAAAACTAAATCAATTTATAATAAATATATAGAATGTAAAGAGACGACAAGTTTCTGAAAAGCCATGTTCTGACCAAGCCGAATTTAATATTTTATAAATCGACCCTTAAATTAGCCTGAAATATACAAAATTTGACCTGCTCTAAGTTCAAGATTGTTTAAAAAAGTTTCTTATGATGTAAAGGAATTAATTTAATTTATTTTGATGATAATAACCCCTGGAAATGTGCTGATCGCTACCAAGCTAATTTCTTTTGTGTTTTTAATTGTGTAACATATATGATTGTTAACTGATTTTTTGTAGAAAGTCCCGCTAAGTTACTTGCTGATTCTTGCCAGGACAAAGGTGTTTTCCGAACCAGTGGTAAATTAAACAAGCGAGCCATGCTGCAGCTATATTAGTAGTATAGTTGTAGCACGAATGGGTCGGCTCGATCGAGGAAGGACCATGCTCTCACAGAATAGCAACGTAAAATAGCAGCTTAACACTGCTATGTTTCGTTTGATTCTTTATTGAGGATAGATGTCTATGTCGATGGGTCGCAGCAGCCACTTACAATCAGGTGGACTGTGTGCTCGTTTGTCACCCTATCCTATAAAAATATAAGAATGACTTTCAATAAGTATTATTAATAATCTATATTGAATAAAATTTAATCTTTCTGTTTCTGCCTATGAGCGTTCAAGTTTTTGCAGTAATCCAGAAAACAACTCGAGATAATTAGGAAAATCTGTATTACATTCTATATATCCATATTCTAAATATCCGATTAACCATGGCCATTTTACAACATATAAATAACTAGCTGTGCTGTGCACGTGATGACGCGGGTGAAACCGCGGGCGGTTTCACCCGCGTCATCACGTGTCCGAGGTGCACGACATGACATGACACCTAGTTCAAGCATTTTATAATTGCAATTAAATATTTTATTTGATAGCAATGTATAGAAAAATTGGCATAATTAATGGAGTACTTTTATCTGTCTAAAATTGGCATAATTAATGGAGTACTTATCTATATTCTTCTAGAACATTGTATTTACGTATCCCTAATCATAACACCAGCGTACGAGGATAAATCATTTCGGGAGCGCTTTTTCTTCTGACTTGCTTAACAAATATCCATATTTAAGAATAGTTTAGTGATATAGCTTGTATGTATGTAATAGGCTATACTATTCTACATGAATCTGGCTATAATATACAAAAAGAATTTTTGAAATCGGACTGGTAGTTCCAGAGATTAGCCCGTTTAAACAAACAAAAAAACAAACAAACTCTTCCGCTTTATTATATTAGTATAGTATAGATTTAGCAGAATTTGAAAGAAACCCAACAGTATTATATAATAAAATAATGTAAATATTTTGTAGATTTAGCCAAACACATCTATTATAAAAACCACCTCAATTTCCAAGGTCTTTTCTCGTTATCATGACTCAATTGTAAGATAAACCGTCACAATCAAACACGCTACGTCAAAGATGTGTCAGTGCTGTACACTCGATAATGTAACATCTCAACAGATAGATAACTATTGTAGTTATCTATCTAATCTTACTTTAAGATCTTTTTGATTTTACCTCTACTCGCCCGAAACATTTTTCTTTTGTTCTTATTAGAATCGAGTTTCGAACCGAATTAAAATCGAAGTTTTGATCCTTAATCGAGGATAAATGTAGTTTTCTATGGGCCACAGCATCCACTTACAACGAGGTGTATGCTCGTTTGTCACCTTTATTCTATAAAAAAAATTGACTAACACCAGAAATTTTTCTAGACCGATACGGCTAAGGGACCTTCAAGAAAAGAACCAACTCTTTATTAAAAGGCCGCCAACGCGTCTACAATCAATCTGGTGTTGCAGTTGTTCATGGGCGGCGGTAGCACCATCAAGTGAGCCGCATAGAAGGATTATCGTCGAGGGAACAAACAGTAATTGCACAAGGACACATATTCATACAAGTAACAATAAATAATTAATTTGACGGCTCCGTGGCGCTTAGCAATGAGTTGCTGCGCTGCGGACTGTGGTTTCGAATCCCGCATGGAACAAATATTTATATGGCCTACAAATAATTGTTCCGGGTCTGGATGTTTGTCCTCGTGCAATTTATGTTTATAAACTGCCTCTACGATACAGGAGAAAATCCGAGTGTGGGGGTAACGTTTTTAAAGAAAATAAAAGAAATACATAGAAAGAAAAAGAAGTCATACAAATACTTGTTCCGTTCGGTATTCTAACCCGCAGCCCTGTTGCGCACAACCAACAACCTACCGCTAAGCCGCACTAAACAGAAGCATAAAACTGTTGAGTGACGTGACTTGACCCAAACATCCTTTTCACTGGTAACGAGGCATTCCTCATCAGGGTGACAACGCATCTGCATTAATTGCAAAAAGACTGCAAAAAGACACCTACACCTATCCTCGATTAAGAACCAACTTAATCGAGGATAGGTGTAGGTATCTTTTTTATAGAATAAGGGTGACAAACGAGCACACAGTCCACCTGATGATAAGTGGTTGCTGTGGCCCATAGACATCTACATCTATCTTCGTTTGCGAATTAAAATGCAAATGCGTTGTCACCCTTGAGGACTAAGATGGAATGCCTCGTTTCCAGTAAAAAGTGTCTCCGGTTCTCTACACTCATTATACGAAACACAGCAGTGTAAGCTGCTATTTTACGCTGGTATTCTGTGAGAGCGTGGTTCTTCCCCGGTAGAGCCGACCCATTCGTGCTGCAACTATTATACTATTAATAAAGCTGCAGCATGGCTCCACCACGTAAATTCTATGAAATACAGCGTCCGCTTACTACCATGTGGACTGTATCTTCTATAAAATAAACTATCCCCGTTCAAACCCGAGCGTGGACATAGCAATAGGACTTACCTGTGTGTAGGCTTTTCTTTTATTTTTTGTAATAAAACTTTTTATTTATGATACAACAAAGTGGTAGTTTAGAGATGAGCACTTCATCTAAAACTTTACAATTCATGAGCAAACTGACATCAAATTCGTCGACACAAATGAGCTTATGAACACAATCCATAAATTCGATAGTGACGGAATTTATCGCGAACAAACCAGCATAAGTTCGTCGCGCATTAGATACGTCTCTGCTTCAAAAACCTTTCTAAATATGAACGTCCTCGATTGCTTCGTGAGTAAAATCACGATTATAGCTGTATATTTTTATTACTTTTATATGCTTCATAATTTACATCAAGAATTTTATACCGTGTGTCCTAACTCCTGCATTTAAAAGAAAATGCAGAAGTTTTTGCTATTCGACTTCTATACGTTAACTACATCTTCGAATAATAAAAAATGAAGAGGATGAATTCTTCTACTTTGAAGGGATGTAGAATGTTAACAAGATTAATAACAATAACTGATGATAAAGAGAATCCACTAGCACATATCTTCACACGTCTTACATGTCGTAAAGGCATTTTTTATAGAATGGGTGTGACAAACGAGCACATAGTCCACCTGATGGTAAGTTAATATTGTGGCTCATAGACCTTTATCTTCAATTAAGAATCAAAATGCAGATGCGTTGTCACCCCTGCGGACAAATGAACTGATAAAAACTAATTTTTTTTTACGAGGTAGAGCCATGCTGCAGCTATATTAGTAGTTTAGTTGTAGCACGAATGGGTTGGCTCGTTAAAACTGTTGTGTTTCGTATTGTGAGTGTAGAGAATTGGAGACCCTTTTTACTGGAAAAGAGACATTCCATCTTAGTCCTCACGGGTGACAACGCATCTGCATTTTGATTCGCAAACGAGGATAGATGTAGATGTCTATGGGCCACAGCAACCACTTACCATCAGGTGGACTGTGTGCTTGTTTGTCACCCTATACTATAAAAAAAATAGAATGCCTCGCTTCCAGTATAAAGGTTCTCCAGTTCTTTACACTCATTATATGAAACACAGCAGCATTGAGATGGTGTTTTGCGCGGGTATTCTGTGAGAACGTAGTCCTTCCCCTATAGAGCCGACTCATTCGTGCTGTAACCATAATATAACAGCATCGTGGCTCTACCAACTAAACTCTGGGAAATACAATGAAAACCTTATGCCTTTTGATATATGGAAAGTTTTGTTTACGTCAGACGTAAATACCCAGACCGGAGACGTGCAGCAGTATCAGAGGTGCGAAACGTCTTGTAATGAAATAGTTGATATTCCCGCCAAGCATCACAATAATAATAATAATAAATATATTTATATTGCCCAACCAGATGAGAAAACTTTATAGATACCCCATAATAATAATAATAATAATAAATATTTATTTATTATTTTTTAAAGGCGTAGGGAAGTGACGACCCCATCGCCCGCTGACGTAACGGTTATGTGACAAAACTGCTACGTCAGCGCAGTCAGTCAGCACCTTGCCAAGAGGTGTGAGCGCCGTGCCTCGGCAGAATTGGAGGTGCTAATTTGGGCCCGCTTGTGCTTTTGGCCAAATCATGAAACGGTGCCGGGCCTGGGCGTCTCCCGTTAATTGACGCCCATTTAATGGATGATGGAAAGAAATAGACTGCGTATAGGGCCGCTGCCTGGGGGTCGCCGGGGCGCGTCTGGAGCTGGCGCTGGACGCGACAGCATGCGGGCCGCCAGCCGAGCGCGAGGTGCTGCACGACCATCTAGCAGCCCCTCGCATCCATCATCCCCACCAGCTGGCTTGGTGTTGGCAGGGTCTTCGCGGGCCCAGCAATCAGCACCCGCCACTGGTGGAGTACGCCGCATGCGTTGGTCAATGCAGATGAACAGCAACGCATTGCGGGCGTATTTTAGGGCAAAAGGGGGAGAAATTGGAGGTTTTGCATATCGGGCTAGGATGCATCGACTTTTTGCTGAGCTGGAGCCATCTATAACCGTCACCGAGCAAAACCTGGCAGACCGAGTTCGGTATATCTTGCGCTCAAACATATTCGATAGCACCGAAATCGAACGGCTACGACGTGAGGCTGTTCCCTCATCGGATGAAAATGCTACGGCTGAGGATGCGGCGCCACAAGTTGCAGAGCAACCAGCACACGTGGATGCCGCTGTAAACCTTTCAGTTGTGGTTGGTTCAGACGATGATGGAACAGTCTCCCAGGAACTAAAACTAGAGCAAATGAGGAGTACATTGGAAGAGGCTATTTTGGAAACGCGTAGTATGCCTCTCGAAAATCGACCGCGACTCCCGCGCATGCCCCTGAGCAAGCGTAATCGAGCTGTCGTAAGGGCTCTCAACCCAATGCTGGTGACCTATTTGGAAGCCAGCCGGGATCTTTGCGAGACGGACTCAATTCTCTTTGGCGCCGCACTGGCAGTTTGCCGCATTATTGGCGCCAAAGTTCCCACGGCTGGACGCGCTACTAGACAAAGTAGCGCCATCCCAGCCTGGAGAAGAAGGATTGAGGACCGTATCGCAAAGGCAAGGGCCCTCATCGGCAGACTGATAAGCTTCAGGTCGGGCAATAATAGGCCGAGAATTGTGCGCACCGTCAGGATGGCGTTTGCTGGGACAAATATCAGTTTGTCCCAGCCGGATATAACGCAAAAACTGACGGAGCGCATAGACGACCTGAAGCAGAGAATAGCTGCTTGGGGGAAGCGGATTCGGCGATATACCGAGAGGTCGACACGGTTCAACCAGAATCGTCTCTTCCAGAGTGATCAGAAGAGGCTCTATGAATCACTGGAGCGACCAATGGTACGTGGAATGGGCCCAGCACCGAATCAGGCCGACACTATCGCATTCTGGCGCGGCCTGTGGTCAGAGCCCGTAAACCACAGCGAGGGCCCTTGGACGGAAGTTGTGGCGAGTCAGTGTGCGAATGTTACGCCCATGGACCCCGTCATCATAAAGCTGGATGACGTAGCTGAGGCGGTCTGTAGAGCCCCGAACTGGAAAAGTCCGGGGCTCGACGGGCTGCATCACTACTGGCTGAAGGGGTTCGTGGTGTGTCACGCTGTACTCGCCCGACAGTTTCAAGAGGCTCTCGACCAGAAGTCGCTCCCGAGCCTCTTCACTACTGGGATCACTCATTTGGTTCCTAAAGATCAGGGTACCACAGACCCGAGCAAATACCGCCCCATAACGTGTTTACCCACGATATACAAGACACTAACATCCATTTTGAGCGTGAGAATCACTCGTCACCTGAACTCAAATCAGGTGATGTCACGCGCTCAGAATGGATGTAGGGGCGGTGGTCGTGGAACCAAGGAACCACTCCTCATTGACGCGGTCATTGGCAAGGTGGTTAAACGCAATCGTCGGAACCTCTCCGCCGCCTGGATAGACTACAAAAAGGCATTCGACTCGGTGCCTCATACATGGCTTAAGAGGGTCCTCGAGCTGTACAAGGTTGACTGTACAGTTCGAGACTTCCTCGGGCAGTGTATGGGGCAGTGGAGTACGATCCTTTGTCATCTAGGTGAGCGGATGACGGCTGCGGAGAACCACATAAGGATAAGAAGGGGTATCTTCCAGGGCGATTGTTTGAGTCCAATCTGGTTTTGCCTCTCTGTGAACCCTCTCAGTACCTTACTGGGGGGTTCCGGAAGGGAATTTCAGCTTCGGAGAGGAGGTACAAAAGTGACCCACCTTTTCTATATGGATGATCTCAAGTTATTCGCCTCCAGTCGCTCCCATCTTATGGAATTGCTAAACATCACGTGTGATTTTAGCAATTCTATTGGAATGGAGCTGGGGACGGATAAGTGTGCGATCCTCCATGTCGAAAGGGGAAGGGTTGCTAACTCTGAGGGCATAGACTTATCTATGCCCATCAGCATAAGAACCCTTTCCGAGGCTGAAACATACCGATACCTGGGTATGTCACAGAACATCGGTGTAGATGAGGCGGGTATGAAACGGTCAGTTTACGATGTGTTTTATGCACGCTTGACCAAAGTGCTTAATAGCCTTTTGTCCGGTGTGAATAAGACGCACGCATATAACGGTTGGATCATGCCTGTTCTCATGTATACCTTTGGCATACTCAGGTGGACTCAGACCGAACTGAACGCTCTGGACAGAAAAGTCCGCACTATAATGACGTCCCACAGGATGCATCATCCGAGGTCGTCAGTAATGAGGCTGTACTTGCCGCGGAAGCATGGTGGGCGCGGCTTTTTAAGCGCGCTTACCATGCATAATCGCGAAGTGTGCAGCCTCCGTAATTACTTTCTAACGAGAGCGGATGATCCATACTATAGGGACGTTATTTCTTGTGATAAAGGACTTACCTCTCTATCCTTAGCCAACGAGCAATGGCAAGACCCGGCAGTACAGAGCATTTCCGACCGGGAGACCGTATAGAAGGAGAAAGAGCTCCACGGGAGGTTTTACAAGGCCCTTCATGAGCCTTTCGTAGACACAGTCGCCTCCCTCCACTGGCTACGTTTCGGTGACCTCTTTGGGGAAACTGAGGGCTTTTTCTGTGCAATACAGGATCAGGTTATTAAGACCAACAATTATCGGAGATACATCCTAAAGGATGGCACCGTCGACATATATATAAAAGAAAAACATATTATGCTGTTTTAATGGAATCGCCTAGCCGTCTGTCTCTCTGTCACAGAGGTTTTCACTGGGAGTGGTATTTTTTTAACTATTATCAGCCAGTGCTCGACTACTATCCCACGTGATGGTAAGTGGTGATGCAGCCTAAATTGGTAATAGGATGGAAATATAGATGCTGGCAAATTATTTCACTCCTTCGTATGCATTATGAACGATGAACCAAACAGTTTGGTTCGAATGCGTGTTTAAAAAATTATTAAAATTTGCTACATACACACGGTCACCCAAATACGACCAAAGAAAATGATACCGAATAAACTTTAATATTGTTATCCTCAATTGTATCCTTAAAAGTAACGCTGCGCAAAATCAAACCTAAATTAAATGAAGTCGGAGAAAAATATTACCACAAATGTTTTAATTTTTAAGCATTTGTTTTAATATTTTCGTAGACAAAATCATTCAGGTCTGAAAAAAACATAAAATAAGGACTGAAACATGCTGCCAGCAGTTCATTGTTTTAAACTGTCTAATGATTTACGTGGAAAGCCATGGTTTCCAAACTCAGTCGGAGAAAAGATGGCGCGTAAAATGGAATACCAATTGTGCAAGTGAAGCTTGCGTAAAAACCGCTTAAAGAAAGTAAAAGAATCAAATAATTACCGTAAAATGGCTTCTGAATTTGGTGCTAAGGCAAAATTATATAATTTATAATATTTTATTGTTTTTAGTTTTCTATGTAGTTTTTTCACTTTTTATTATTTACTTTTTACTAATAGATTTTTTAGACTTTTGACTGGACTAAGCAATATTACAAGATCAAGGTAAAAACAGTGTAAATTGCTAAATTAAAACCACATCTTCTATTTTTCCACCTTTAGGAAAGAATTAGTTCTCGAAATTTCTTCAGGACTATCCCTGAAATAAACCCCACTTTAGTACTACTTTAGAAATGAGTTAGGGGGGTGACTCGAACGTCAGGCCTAGTCCGTTTGAATAGCCCATCATGTAGAGGATGTCATGGGGGTCATGGTTGTATAGGTGCAAAAAATTGTCATTACACTCTTAGGGTGTTAAAATAGCCAAAAACCCAAAAATTGGGGGGTGGCTCGAACTTTAGGCATAGTTAGTTTGAATAGCCTATCATGTAGAGGATGCATGGTGGTTATCGTTGTATAGGGGCAAAAAGTTCTCATTACATTCCTAGGAGTTCAAAATGGCCAAAAACAAAAAAAAATCTTATTTCGGCTATAACTCCGCCTCCTTCGGAGGTTCTTACACAGTCATTACTTCCTGCATCGCACTTGTTAAAATAGGACAATCTTAACAAAGAAAGTTCTCAATTCTGAATTGAAAACCCTTTTTGTTTTTTATTTGACCAAAAATCATTCCTAGTTGATTGTTCTGTGATTTCGCAAACTTTATAATTTATCAATGTCACGAAAATCTATACATTATTAAAAATATTAGAACATTTTCTGCACAACCAATATATATTGGAAAATAAAATACAATGTATTGTAAAAAAACTTATGTTACTTGCTGACCTATCTGCAACTATCATAATCTGTGCCACAAAACAACACCCACGGCTTTGTGATGGAGCTTAAAAGAATACTTCATTCATGAAATAATTAGCCTAAAGGTATTTTTATAAGGACCATTTTATTCGTTTTCGTTATTTAGAAACACCTACACAAGGTCAAAGCTTAAATTAAATGCAGATTTAACAACTAACGCCGTCTACTTAGCATTGCTTTCTACAATTTTAAATTAATTTCGTACGTGTTGTAATTTGTTTATGCTGTACTCTACCTTAAAAAGTTAACTTGAAGTGTAAATTTCACGTAAATCAATGTAATTTTTTTTTATAGAATAAGGGTGACAAACGGGCACACAGACCACCTGATGATAAGTGAATGATTTGGCCCATAGACATTTAACATCGATAAAGAATCAAAAACCAACCCCCTGAAAAGAGAAAAATTAAATGCTTCCATTCCTGAGAAAGGTTTTTACGAGTCTCTACACCCACTGTACTGCTCTGTTTCACGCATGCATTAAGCTGCTATATTGCGCTGGTGTTTTGTGAGAGCGTGGTCGTTCTCCGTTTGAGCTAACTTATTCGTGCTACAACTATATAATAGAGCTTTTCACGGCTCCGTGGCGCAGTGGGTTAGCAATGAGTTGTTGCGCTGGGGGCCGCGGGTTCGAATCCCGCACGGAACAAGTATTTGTATGGCCTACAAATAATTGTTCCGGGTCGGGATGTTTGTCCTTGTGCAATTTATGTTTGTAAACTGCCTCCACGACACAGGAGAAAATCCTAGTGTAGGGGTAACGTTTTTTTCAAAAGAAAGACAGAAAGAAAGAGCTGAAGCGTAGGTATGCCACGTTCATTTGTTATTTATTAAGCTCCAAATATACATCGTCCTTTTCTTCAGTTAACGACGGGTCTTTTATTTTACATTATATAGAAATTGATAAAACTAATATTAAAAATTAACAAAAAAAAAAACATCTGCAGGCAAGTAATTTTCGACATGAGCAAAGTATAATATGATCAAGTTATTTATAATCTCTTTTAAAGTCTCTTTTATTTCATTAAGCATTTAACAATTTGCATAAGGTAGGGAGCGTCTTTTAAACACCTTAAGGCACTTGTGTCAGAGACTCTTGTTCTTCCATAGCCATACTAAACTTTCTAGAAACATAACATTACATATTATACAAAAAAATGTTTAAAATTATTCAAAAATAAATGGGTGCGTGCGTGCGCACGTGTGTACGAGTGTGTGTGTATGTGTGTGTGTGTGTGTGTGTGTGTGTGTGTGTGTGTGTGTGTGTGTGTGTGTGTGTGTGTGTTTTTCACCTTATGTGTTAAACATAACAGTCTGTGCTTTTGAGGACACGGTTTTAAGCCAATTTATAATAAATAACTTGCAGTTCTTGGTATTTCTACAGTAAATATTTTTAATGATAGAATTATACAGATAGATAGACTGGTTAATGAACTGACGTCTAGAAAATGCAGATTTAACACAAAAAGAGTTAAGTACAATGTCTTTTCTTCTTTCGTGCAGAATATTTGTGTCTTAAAACAAACCTTTATGCTTTTTTAATTTTGTGTGTATTTTTATTTTTTTTATAATTGTACACTAGACACAGACTTCCTCTTATTATTTGGGAGTAATTAAACCGTGTAGTGGCGATGTAAGAATATCCACCACCCTATAATATCATCCCGTGTGTCTGGATAGTTGCGTGTAGTGTGTTAGGGTATATTGTGTATAGGATAAGTACATTTTAGTCCTATATTTATAGCGGGGACAACGCGTGTCTAGCCTTCTATGCCACATACCATCAGATGGATTGTAAGTTTGTCTGTTAAATAAATTTTATAAAAAAAATATTATTCGTAGTCCTAGTCACTCGATACGGGTTTACTAAGGATGACATCACAAACTTTTTTGCAGTAAATTTATATATTAATACGTTAAGGGAAAACTTTGTGTCTCTTTTCAAGTGACTTCACAAAGGGACTTTTTTCTAAGTAAACCGATTTTGATGATTCTTTCTTTTTTATTTGAAAGTTGACGCTTCTCATGTAACCCCGTATATAATATAATAATTATAATTTGATCAGAATCCTGCCAGTAGTTTTTGAGTAATCCTTAATAATGCCTATTTAATTGACTTCGACTACATCGATGCTGTTCTCATTTTATTTATATTGAAGTCAATTGCACAATTTTGTTTTATTTTACCACTTGTTAAGTATAATGAATGCATGAAGGAATATGAGATTTGGCAAAGTAAAAATTTATATGGAGAACGAGTACAAAAGCTAATATTTATGGATAATACTGGCTGGTACCCTGCTAGTTACAAATTTGGAACAGTATATTGTTTAATTAAGAATGATAATACATTCATTGAAATTGAATAACATATTATGACTTTCAAATAAATATCTCGGTACGATACCCGTGTCACCAACTGTAATTTTATTTTATTTTGCCTCTAACCTTCTATTTTAACTTTAACCTTCTATTTTGCCTCTTCTCTAACCTTCGCGCAAGTGCAAGCAATAAGTTGACAAAATTTTAACGCAATCTGATGAACGGTATGGCAGCGCATGAAATACGAACAATAAAAATTATTTTTTATATTATTAAGAAGATGTGTTACAAATACGTTATGTAAACGAAATATAATAAAACACACATTGTTTACGTTCATACTGTCAATGTCAAACACGTAATTGTTGCTTAAAATTATGTCGTTAATTGACGTTTATACTGCCAATATTTTAAATTAAGTACATACAAGCACAACATAATTTATTTTATTGCTCTAAGACCAATGTCTAACACTTAATAGACTGTGGTCGAACAGACGCACAAAGTAGATATTAACTATATAATTTTAAAATTTCTTAACGACATTTGGTAACACCAAAAACTAATTACTAACAGATGAGTTTTTTTATAGGATAGGGTGACAAGCGAGAACGCAGTCCACCTGATGGTAAGTGGTTGCTGTGACCCATTGACATCTACATCTATTCTCAATAAACAATCAATATGCAGACCCGTTTTCACCCGTGAGAACTAAGATGGAATGCCTCCTTTCCAGTAAAAAGGGTCTTTTGTCAAGACAAAAAAAATGTTTTATATTTTGCATATTCCATATATGAGTTTTATATTTAAGTGCAGCTAACAGTGAAATAAAGCTTGCTTGATATACAAACATAAAAGTTTAAAAAAGTACGGTCTTTCGACCACCAGGAGCCCATTGTCTATATAAAATAGAGACTTAATTCTGTTAAAATATTTTTGCTATCACATACGTTTTGTAACTCCCGCCATAGAGGGTACATTGCCATAGTTGCCACGCTTGGTGATCGGGTTGGCAACGGCTTCCCACTAGATGGAGTGATGACCTGGTGAGATATGCAGGACGTCGATGGATGCAGGTGGCTAAGTTCGTGCTTTGTGGCATTCCTGGGGGGGGGGGGCTATGCTCAGCAGCGGACTTGTGAAGGGCTGTAATGATGATGACACCTATAAAAAAAGAAATACTGAAAATGATGTCGAAAACTTATCAGATTGGATCTTTGTTTCAGATGTTAATGTCGCTTAGTTTCACAGTGGTAGAGCCACGCGGCAGCATTTGCTGTCGCACGGATGGGTCGGCTCGAAGCGGTGTGGTACCACGACCTCACAGAATACCAGCGTGAAGTAGAGGTTTACCTCTGCGTTTCGCTTGGTGAGTGCAGGTGGCCGGAGGCCCTTTTTACTGGAATAGAGGCATTCCATCTTAGTCCTCACGGGTGACAACGCATCTGCATTTTGATTCGCAAACGAGGATAGATGTAGATGTCTATGGGCCGCAGCAACCACTTACCATCAGGTGGACTGTGTGCTAGTTTGTCACCCTTATCCTATAAAAAAAAACTTCACGATAGCTTACTCTAATGTCGTCTATAGGTCAGTGCGTAACATTACTTGAGCTTTTACATTCACTAAACAATCTAATTTAATATAATATGTATTAATTGTGACATATATTATTTTTTCATGCGATTGCCAAGTCAATCTATGTATCAATCTATGGACTGAATAAATTAACCGACTTGGTATTACATGGATCTCACAGCTTTTTACGGTAGAAGAACTGAGTTGCGAGACTTGGCTTTTTTACAAGTTATGTTTTTGATGGCATCTCATTTCTTTTTGTAGGTAGTTATTATATCTAGGTAGCTATTTACACCTATTATTCCATTATACATATATAGGTACACTGATATATACTACTACTATTTTATATACTTTTTACATTTCCAAAAACAGCGGTTTAGTTGGTAGAGGGTTGGGGGAGGGGGGGGACATGACTCTAATGAAAAATACCACTTTAAAGCTAAATATTTCGCAAAAGGACAACCTTCATCAAAGATGTTGTTCCATGCCCCCAATGTTTTTGAAAGACTTATCTAAAAATGTAAAAAAATCATCCTCATCCTCCATTTACCTGTACGAGAGGTACATAAAATAAGAATGTTTTTTTAAAGATTATAGGCGCGATTAATATCTATAACTATGATAATTACATATTTGTAGCATCTAAGGTCTCTGAGTAAAACCGCGGACGGACGGACGGACATGGCGAAACTATAAGGGTTCCTTGTTGTGTATCTATGGAACCCTAATACTGTTCTACGAAGTGATGACCAGACATCCAGCCGGTCTTAAACTCTTTTTTGTTGATATTCTACACATTCGAACAATGTTACATTTTCGTCCGATTACAATAAAGGTGTCTTCAAGGCAGTAGTAAATAGACTTTTGTTACGTTAAGACAATTTACCATTTATGGCTGGTGCCCACCATCACTACTTACCACCAGGTATAATTGCAGTCAAGCACTGACTTATAATAGGCGAAAAAAAACAATATATAACAACAATATAACGGTTTGTAAGAACAAACTTATTTTTTCAGTGGAAGAAAATGTTCACTCATACAAATTGGTTATTATAAGTAGGAAGTTATAGATTTCAGTTTTCAACAGATCTCCACGTTTTAAGGTTCTAGGAAACAGTTCCGACTATTCCCGGCTGGAGTTCCGGTCGTGTGATTGTGTGTGTGTGTTTATGTAGGTATGTATGTATGTAAATAAATTTTGTCGGACGATATCTTTAGAATAAATCAACCGATCGAGATCGACGACACGACGTTCGAAAGTGTTAATTGAGACTTCGAGCTGATTAAATTTTCAAGTAATCGGTCGAGCCGTTTCAAATATTTTCAAAAAATAAAAACCAAAAAACACAAAAATTAAATTAATTTTAATTAGACCGCTCCGTGACGCAGTGGCTTAGCAATGAGTTGCAATGCTGAGGGCCACGGGTTCGAATCCCCCACGGAACAAGTATTTGTATGGCCTACAAATAATTGTTCCGGGTCTGGATGATTGTCGTCGTGCAGTTTATGTTTATAAACTGCCTCTACGATACAGGAGAAAATCCGAGTGTGGAGGTAACTTATCTTAAAAAAATTCTTAAAAATTTAAAAGGTATACAATATTAAAAACTATAATAAAAAGAAAAAAAAACTAAAACTAGAAACTTAATTATCATATAGTCCTACTCCCCGCGGTATCGTGCCAAGAACGCTGGCTGCGTTTCCCCGCTGAATGGCTATACTTAGGTTTTGAGCGACAAAAGAATCAGCCATCTTATCACCAGCAGCGACGAGTTCCTTCAGGAACTTCACCGCACGTGGACCCCACGGACCGATAGTCTCTACAGCAAATGGCATAAATATGTAGTCATCTCTCAGAGACTCATATTTGCGCCACTTGCCACGCCAGCTGCCACTGATCCCGCCCTGGCTCTAAACGAGGTACTCCTGAGATGAGAGGCTGCCATAGTGTCTACGCAAGTAGGATCCCACACTAAGGCTTTATCTCTCTCCAAAGGGACCAATGTCATACCGTCGGATCTCCTGCCATCGTCGCTAATTATTTCACAAGGCTCCAAAACCGAGGCAACATTTATAGAGCCAAGAGCCCATCGTTCAAAGAACCCTGCCGTGAAACCTCCCAGCACTTTTCTTACATGAAAGTCCGTGGAGCCTAAACTTGTCGACGCTGCTACCACAGGGGTACTGATGAGGTTGACAAATCGCTGCTCCTAGTCGGGTTCCTACGAATAAGCGGGAAATTCCAGGGATGGCTTGCACGCGTAACCGTTTTTCAGTTTCTTTTTATGTGCTAACTAGAAATTAACCATTTTCGGATTTTTCCTTGCTTGTGCTGCGATACCTTTCTTCTCGTCAAATTTCATGATTTCACGTCAACAGCAATTACCTTATAATATAATGAAGGGTATAATGAGTGAGTTTTTGAGTATCAAAATAATATACGTGACATAAATAATCGTATCTTTAGATTACGTTGACATACCAGGATGAAGTTTTTACAAATCCAAACGCCGTAGACCTTTGTATTTGTTACAAAATTAAACTTGATCGTTGACCTTTACCAATTTCTGAGAAAAGGTTCTGAACCGATAGACATATGAACGGATTGACAGGAACGTGTTCCTATAAGGTGTGCCATTTTTTTTCTCATGCTACGAAACCCTAAAATTAGTTAATTTTAAAATACACTTGCGCGGTCAGTATTCCGTACTACGTACCATCAGCCTCACACCTAAATCATTAAACAGATTTCAGAACAACGGAATCTCTGAATATTATTTTGTTATAAAACACCCCATCGATCTTGTAGTGGCGGTGTAAGAATATACCCCATATCACTCTGGGTGTTGTATGAAGTGACAAAGGAAAACAAACCTGGAGATGGGCAGCAGCGTCTTTATAATGAATAATAATTTAAAAAATAAAGTACCATAGCCAACCCGCCTGCTAAGCGTGATGACTTTGGCAAATATACATTAAAGCAATCTATGAGGAGGATTGAATAATTATTACTGAGCAGTGGACTTTGTAGTGACGTTTTATGTGAATTGGCTATGATGCAATATCCACTACCCTATCATCCCGTGGGTGTCGTAAGAGGTGACAGAGGGAAACAAATCAGGAGATGGGTAGCAGCGTTTTCGTAGTAACGACTAATATATAAACTGCGGTTGCCAACTCACTTGCCAAGCGTTGAATCTATGGCAAATATGCCCCCTAAGATGATCCACGTAGTGTCGAAGTCTATGTTCAGCAGTGGAGTTTAATAGGTTGTAATGATAACGGTAAAAAACACTAAAATCAATATACCCAGTTGCCCTTACCAAAACAAATCGAATTCACAACAAGCAAAAAAATCGATTTTCAATGATCTACATCCGGTCTCCAATCGATGGTAATGTTTACATATAAAATGCTTTGTCCTGAATGACTGACTGATGGATCAACGCACAGCCTAACCCACTGATCGTAGAGACCTGAAACGTGGTAGAGCCATGTTGCAGCTATATTAGTAGTATAGTTGTAGCACGAATGGGTCGGCTCGACCGGGGAAGGACGACGCTCTCACAGAATACCAGCGTAAAATAGCAGCTTAACACTGCTGTGTTTCGTATGGTGAGTGTAGAGAACCGGAGACCCTTTTTACTGGAAAAGAGGTATTCCATCTTAGTCCTCACGGGTGACAACGCATCTGCATTTTGATTCGCAAACGAGGATAAATGTAGATGTCTATGGGTGACAGCAACCACTTACCATCAGGTGGACTGTGTGCTCGTTTATCACACTATCCAATAAAAAAACGTAGGCATTCGATAAGAAAGGGTTTTCCGAAATTCTACCCCTAAGAGGGTAAAAAACGAGGACAAAGGTTGTATGGGACAACGTGATTCCTTATTTCAAGCTACTTCAAATTTTGCATAAACATTCTTTAATGGAATTGATGGAAGACGTATTTCGTATTTTATTGAAATGTATCGCCCAACGGGGTTAAAAAGGGGTAGAAAGTTATTTTGGGAATGATTTTCATCGAAGTTGATATCAATACACTTTAGTGCTTTTGATTTAAATTACATTTTACTTTGACACTTGTTTGACAACTCAAAACGTTGAATTTTGTTGAACTCACATATAAAATTGGTGTAATGCAATAATCTTTATTTAAATCATATTAGAATTCGAAATATCAATTTTATCTGTTCTTTTTTTTATTGAATAAAAACTTACTAACTTACTAACTTGATTTTTCTTCGAAAATTCCTTGGAAAGCTCTAAGACTACTTACTTAGCGAATATTTGCGATTGCTGTTTAATTTGTTTGGAAGTTCATTTTCACTATATATATAATACTTTGAGTGTAGTTAATTTTATTTCTTTTTCATTTGTTGTTATAATAATTAAATAAGATT
Organism: Parnassius glacialis; assembly: GCA_033319125.1. NCBI lineage: Eukaryota > Metazoa > Arthropoda > Insecta > Lepidoptera > Papilionidae > Parnassius > Parnassius glacialis. The sequence continues at coordinate 2,774,933 of JAVANC010000008.1, forward strand.
CTTTGAGTTTGCTTTCTTAGTATATAATATAGGTTTTTAGTTTTGATTGTAAAGATATCAGAGTTTGATTTGTTGTGTATAATAATATGGTTTTCTTTTTGTTTTAATATAGATATTTAAGTAGGTAATAGTTTGTTTTAGAAGTTTAATTTAGTGTGTATTGTTTTTCGCAATTTTTTTTATATTCATGTATGTGTCTGTGTCTATTTTTAAAAATGGGAGGTGAGTTGGTTAATATTAATAGGAAATTAATAAACCTTATTATTGTACCAATAGTGAGGTGTGGCGCATGCCTTTTCCGTACGCTTTCTAATTTGTTTTTTTTTTTGTTTAATAAGAACGCTCAATAGATATTCGTAAAGAAATTGTGCGTCATGTGACGAACAATTGGGATGAATTTGCTGTTGTCTCATGACCGTCATGGCAACAATCATGGAACAAAAGAAGAGTATACATTAGATATGTTACAACACTCTATATATGGTGTTTTCTGCGAATTAGTTGCAGCCGGTCAAATATATCCATTTGTTTTTGAAATTTATCGCAATCACAACCTGTATGCTAAATTTGGCACAGAAGACCAACCCATTAAAAGGTTACGTTTTTCCCAAGATCTTTCTAATGGTCACTTTGATGACTACGCTGATGACGATAGAGATAATAAAACTGATGAGCGTCCAAAAACCAAAAAACGACGCATTGAAATGGCTATATCTCCGACGTTTACTCAACTCTCACCAATTTGTAATGTTGTTGCACAAAATTACAAATTGTATATTATATATGTGTAAAATGACTTTCATTTGCATACTTATACAACTATTTAATCTGAATGTTCATCATTACAGCCCTTCACAAGTCCACTGCTGAACATAGGCCTCCCCCAAGGAATGCCACAAAGCACGGTCCTGAGCCACCTGCATCCATCGACTTTCTACATGTCTTACCACGGCGTCATTCCATCTAGTAGGGGTTCGCCCTACACTTCGCCTACCGATATGAGGCTGCCACTCGAGAACCTTTCTTCCCCATCGGTTGTCGGTTCTTCGGGCTACATGGCCGGCCCACTGCCACTTCAGCTTACTAATCCGTTGGGCTATGTCGGTTACTCTAGTTCTACTGCGGATATCCTCATTTCTAAGTTTATCACGCAGAGACACCCCTAGCATAGCCCTCTCCATAGCTCGCTGAGCGACCTTGAGCTTCCTCATACGCCCAGCAGTGAAGGACCACTTTTCAGATCCGTAAGTCATCACTGGCAACACGCACTGGTTGTACAGTTTCGTTTTCAGATTTTGAGGTGCGTCTAACGAGAAGATGTGTCGTAGTTTCCCGAACGCTGTCCAGCCGAGTTGAATCCGTCGATTGACCTCTGGAACGAAGTTGGATTTACCTAGTTGGACTATTTGTCCCAGGTAAACATACTCGTCAACGTCGTTTTTACGTGGTAGAACCATGGTGCAGCTATATTAATAGTATAGTTGTAGCACGAATGGGTCGGCTCGACCGGGGAAGGACCACGCTCTCACAGAATACCAGCGTAAAATAGGAGCTTAACACTGCTGTGTTTCGTATGGTGGGTGTAGAGAACCGGAGACCCTTTTTACTGGAAAAGAGGCATTCCATCTTAGTCCTCACGGGTGACAACGCATCTGCATTTTGATTCGCAAACGAGGATAAATGTAGATGTCTATGGGCCACAGCAACTACTTACCATCAGGTGGACTGTGTGCTCGTTTGTCACCCTATTCCTATAAAAAAAAATCCAGGCCACTACTATTTGTAAGCCATACAAATACTTGTTCCGCGCGGGGTTCGAACCCGAGGCCCTTAGCACTGCAACTCATTGCTCAGCCACTGCGCCAACGAAGTCGTCGAATTTTATTACACCTACGTTAAATTATTACCGCTCCATGAGTTAACCGGTAATAACCTCCAAGCATTAAGTCCGCCTTTTGTATCTTTATTTTATCCGTATTATTCCGTATTATCCTAACTTAATTCACATCTTATTTATATTTGCGAATTATTTGTGTTTTATTACCTCTAACTGACACACGCGTCTGTAAAGCGAGGTCTTTGATAATAATATTACTCCCCGGCCAAAGTAAACCAAATACAATTTGCAAATAAAACTTATTTAAAAAAAAATTATGATCGAATTTCCGAAGTAAATTTACTTCAGAAAATTCGAAATTCGAATTTTTATACGTTGGAATACTAATTTTGATAACGCACTTTTAACGGGAACAACAGGGTTTTTGTGACATGTTGTATACGAATGCACTAAAGAGTTTTAAAAAATAAAATTAACTAATTTATATTCATTGAATAAAACTACTTTTATGGATTTTGTCGCGTTTAATTAAATTATTTTTATTAATTCCCCCAGTCCTCCCTGACCATGGGTGCTGTAAAGCACCCGAAACGTCGAGAATTAAGTAATAAAAATAAGTTTAAAAAAATAAAAAAATAATTAATTAAACGCGATAAAATCCGTAAAAGTAGTTTTATTCAATGTGTAGTGTTCGCGTAAATATAAGAAATAATTTATATTCACCATTCTATACAATTTTATTAATAAAATAAATAAAACTTACGGCTCCGTAAAGAATACAAAATTCACTAGCCCATAAGATCCAGTGGGTGTCGTAAGAGGTGACAAAAGGAAATGAAATGATTTCCTGATAACAACTCAAAATAATGAAGAACTGGAGTTGCCAACCCGCTTGCCAAGCTTAGCAACAAAAGTAGGTGTACCTCACACGAGGCCATTTATTTCGAGGGTTATTAATGAGTGAATAAATCATATTTAGAATAAAATATGACCGCTTAAAACCACGGAGCGTGAAATGACAACGCTGGCGAT
>JAVANC010000008.1:2780301-2812801 GCA_033319125.1 Parnassius glacialis
GTGTGTGTGTATGAGTAGTGTGATTGTTGCACTGCACATAAAGTTATTCGTATGGAGCTATTAAGTTTTCGCATTGATTGTAGTCATATTCTTTTAAGCCAATTATACAACATACTTTTGAATGAATGATTTGAAGCCTTTCTTGTACACACTTTGGGTCCATGGACTACAGCAAACACTTATCATTACGTTAATTCCCTTTTCACATTTACTGTTTTGTAAAAAAAACGATGACTTATTCTAATGAGTTAAAGACTTACTTATATCTGTGATTAACTACCATTTCTTCCGCAATCAAGCATACGACCTAAAGTAAGTGACCAGAAAAATTGCAGGTAGCCCGCCTTTTGAATTGGAGTAAGCTGTTACGATTGTGAAGTTTACTTGGCCTGGTTTCAAATCTCAGCTAGGGACTAACATTTTTGCAACAAGAAAATAATAATTTATATAATTAACAACAGAAAACACGACTGCAAGGATGAATCTATTCCGCCTGACGCAGGCCCTCACCGGACACGGTGTGTTCGGGAGGTTCCTGCACCGAATCGGGCGGGAGGAAACGCCCGGGTGCTCCCACTGCGAGGATCGACCGGAGGACACGGTGGAGCACACCGTGGAGGTGTGCCCTGCTCGGGCGGAGCACCGCCGTGTCCTCGTAGCGGCATTGGCGGCGGCGACCTCTCGCGTCCGGCCCTGGTCGAAGCCATGGTCCGGAGCGAGACGGAATGGGATGCCGTCACCACCTTCTGCGAAGCAGTGATGCTAGCAAAGGAGGTGGCGGAGCGGGAGAAGGAGAGAGCAGCAGCTTTCCTTCCCGGCCACCGCGGGAGACGCCCCGGGCGTCGGGAGCTACGTCGTGGCCCCCGGTCACTGTAGGCGCGGGCCTGTGGACGGCGAGCAATGGGTAGCTCGCCGTCCGTCCGTCTAACGACGACAGGCCGTGTCGACGGCGCGTTTTGTTCCACGCGCGCCTCAAAGAGCTGTCAGCAGCGTGAAGGGGCAAGGGCCGACGCCTGCCGGGGCTGCGGGCTGTTCGAAAGAGATACCGCGGCTCCGGAACGTAAGAGCACTGAAGGAACACGGATGGTTTTTATTCAGTAAAAGTCTGACACTCCCTTCCACCCCACCCAGAGCGAAAGGCGTCATTAGATGATTTTCCATCCGCAAAAAAAAAGGATGAATCTATAAAAAAGACATGATCCTTTTTGGTTCACATGTGAAAATGCCGACCAAAAACGGTATATTCCGTTAAAACTTCCGTCTAAGCATTTGTTGGTGCCAAACCTCTAGGGCATAGTGTTTGGTTTTATTTGATTTCTAAAAATCGGTATTGACATACATTTTTGATGTAATCCTTGTACCATTACAGCCTCTTAAAATCCACTGCTAAACATAGGCCTGGCCTATAGATTGCCTCATAGGGGAGATAGTTTCCATAGGTATCACGCTTAGCTAGCGGGTTGGCAACCGCAGTTTTTTTTTAGTCGTTATTAGGAAGAGGTTGCTGCCCATCTCCTGGTTTGTTTCCCTCTGTCGCCTCTTACGACACCCACGGGATGACATTATGGAGTAGTGAGTATTCTCACACCGCCGGTCGGATGCGGGAAGTAAAGACTGTGTTAGAACCTCCGAAGGAGGCGGAGTTATAGCCGAAATAAGAATTTTGTTTTTGATTTTTGACCATTTGACGCCCTAGAAGCGTAATGAGAACTTTATGCCCCTATTAAAACATGACTCCCATGATATCCTATACATGATAGGCTATTCAAACTGACTATGCCTAAAGTTCGAGCCACCCCACAATTTTTTGGTTTTTAGGCATTTTGACCCCCTAGGAGTGTAATGAGAACTTTTTGCTGCTATTCAACCATGACCCCCATGACTTCCTCTTCATGATAGGCAACACTCTCACAGAATACCAGCGTAAAATAGCAGTTTCTTGCAGCTGTGTTTCGTACGGTGAGTGTAAAGAACCAGAAACCCCTTTTTATTAGAAACGAGGCGTTCCAGCTTAGTCGTCAGGGGTGACAACGCATCTGCATTATTAAACTTAGATGTCTATGGGTCAATCCATCCACTTACCACGAAGTGGACTATGTGCTCGTATGTCAACCCACTTCCTCATATTCGTCAGTGTAACTTTTAGATTGGTTACTTCGTTAGTGCAGTGGTCGTATACGCAATTTTAAATCATGAGGTCCTGTGATCGAATCCTGTGCGGACTCAAAATTCAAATAATCAAAAAGAGTCAGGAAGTTGGCGGTGTTCCCCTCCCCCCCTCTTCTCCCGTAATTCGGATAGAAGAAATGTTGTTCCATCTGTCTACAAGGTTGAAGGGAATAGAGTGCACCTGTGCTTACGTTTACACTCGGACTCTATAATCCTGTCCTGTGCAGATGGCTAGTCTCCGTCGTGACCGGAATCCACATAGTGTTTATAATGACCGGATAATATTAATACCAAGTTAGTGGGTAAACAACAACGGCTTGTCTTATGTCTTTAAATGCAAAATTTAATTCGGTTCAGTTTCGAATTAAGGACGTATAGATCTCGCAGTTGTTCGGCCTATAAGGACATGTATGTCGTGGTTTGGATTACAAAGTATCAATAGCAACTTACATAATAGTAGAAGTTAGGTGAAACATTCGATAACATTGCGAATGTTTTTATTGATTGGACAGTAGTAAATTTTCCAAACTTGTACGGCTTACCACTTTATCATTACTTAGTTCTGCCTTGAGAATAAAGCTATGTTTATGGTAGACTTTATTAGTTGTAAAGTTGCTTCATCAAATTATTATGGCATACTTTTGATGTCTATAAAAATAATATATATATATATATATATATATATATATATATATATATATATATATATATATATATATCTCTGAGCTTTGTTTACTTTTCTAAATTGTACCAAATGAAAGAGTATGATATCATTCAGATACAGACTATATTGCGGTATGTACGTAAATTTTTCTCTCCAAATACGAACCCCATCTGCAAGTTGACATTAACTACGAAGAGCGATATGAACAGTGCGAATAAGTCCCTGTTCTTCATCTACCCGCTGTTACCGAATTCTAGAGAAGGCTTAATCCAGCAGAAGATCTGAGTCCTAGGTTTTATTTTTATAGAATAAGGGTGACCAAAGAGCATACAGTCCACTTGACAGGAAGTGGCTTATAATAAGTAAAAAAAAAGTGGAAGCTGTGGCCCATAGACATTACATCTATCCTCGATTAAGAATAAAAATGCAAATTCGTTGAGCCATGTGGACCAAAATAGAAAATCCCGTTTCCAGTAAAAACACAGCAGTATTAAGCTGCTATTTTACGCAGTTATTCTGTGAGAGCGTGGTTATTCCCCGTTAGAGCCGACTCATTTGTGCTGCTGGAAAGAAATGGAATGATAGATTCCAAAAAACGACTAATCATTCATACATTACAGACTATAAGTGTCAACTGCTAAACATAGGCTTCTATAGATCCATGCTGCAGCTATATCAGTAGTATAGTTGTAGCACGAATGGGTCGGCTCGACCGGGGAAGGACCACGATCTCACAGAATACCAGCGTAAAATAGCAGCTTAACGCTGCTTTGTTTCGTATGGTGAGTGTAGAGAACCAGATACCCCTTTTACTGTAAACGAGGCATTCGAAGTTCTCACAGGTGACAGCGCATCTGCATTTTGATTCTTAGTTGAGGATGGATGTAGATGTGCATGGACCACAGTAACTAATCACCATCAGGTGGATTGTGTGCTCTTTTGTCACCCTATCCTATAAAAAGTGATTGAGTCATGACAAAGATTTCGACAAAAGTTGCCATGTGGGGAAGGTGAGTTGTCAACCTCAGGTTTTTATTATTAATAGGTGCTATGTTGGGATGCTGCTGCACTTCCAGTTTCAATTTCTCTCTGTCGTTTCTTACGATACCCACGGTATGATACAGGGTAGTGGATTATCTTGCACCGTCATATATGTAACACAAAGAAATTTATATCTTCGCCAATCTGCAGAAGATATTTATTACTTAAAAGTCTAATGGCAAAAAGTTCGTTTTACCTTGTTTAGGCCATTTTTACGGTGCACTTTTTTACGTATAACCATAGACTTACGTTTAAACATAACTAGAATAAAGCAAAATTTGGCTAAGTAAATAGGTTTCTGGAAACGTGCCAAATATTTTGGGATAGCAATAATTATTTACATGCGAATATATAGTGAATATTACGTTCACTTGTTTAGGATTAAGCCTTGTATATTTTCTTGAAAGCTGTCTCTATATTATATAGGGTAAACTACCCAATCGTTGGCACTCCTCCAATTATTGGCACTTTAGTGTTTAATTCGAAAAAACAAGGAAACCATAGATTATTCAATTTCGGTATGCATAAAAAAGTAAAATCTTATTATGTTTCTGTTAAAAATTGGCAACACTATTGCAATAACCAATGTGGCAATTTAAAAACAACAGCTGACATTTTTTGCTAGTGATTTGGTGTAGTTATTTTGGTTTTTTCTTAAGGTGAGAGCTTTATTAATCATAGTATATTGCAGCTATTCGGCTAATTGTTACTTCCGAAATAATTTGATATACTTAATTACACCTTTAGGCAGTAGATTCAAAGATTATTTCTTGAATATTTTTATCGCATTTTATTTATTACCTGTGCCAACATATGGAACAATAATTTCGTCAAAATCCCTTTATTGGCACTAATGCCAGTAATAGGAATTTTTCGAATATTATCAACAAGCGAGTTTATGATATATTTGTAAAGGTTTTAAGTTAAATGATTGTTTGCCCCTCGAATATTTTTTTCTTAATAGCAATTTCCAAATGTTGGCCCACAGTGCCAATAGCAAAAGCTAATTATTGGCAGTAGTGCCCATAATAGAATATTGAGTGCTAATAATAGGTTTTTTATTTATTTAGAGTACGTCGTAAACAATGAAGGAACGAAATCAAAAAAACCCCAATAAAAAGAAGTCAAGAGGAAAAATAGAAAAAAGTAAACGAAAACAATATAGTGAGGAAAATATAAAAAAAGCTTTAGACGCGATTAAAAATGGCATGGCCAAAAAGCAAGCAGCGAAACAATATCAGGTTCCTCGAGCTACGTTACAATTTCGCATTAAGAAACCAGACCATAATCCTCAGCCTGGTCCGAGGCCAGTACTTAACGCAGATGAAGAAAATAAATTAAAGAATTGGTTAAATGTTAGCCATGCAAAGGGTTTTCCTAAACGAAAAGAAGATCTTTTGAATAGCGTATCAGAATTTATAAGAAAAAGCGGCCGATCTAACCCGTTCAGAGACAACATTCCCGGCGATAAATGGTTTAAGCTCTTCTTACAGCGACACCCGGAAATTGTTGTAAGAACTCCTGAAGCTGTAACAGCGGCAAGTGCTGCCGTATCAGAAAATGACATAAAAGGATGGTTTCAAGCAATTGAAATATATCTAAGAGATCACGGTTTGTTTGAAATTCTATCAGATCCGAAAAGAGTATTGAATGGTGACGAAACCAATTTTGTTCTCTGCGCAAAGACAGGTGTGGTCTTGGCACCAAAGGGTTCAAAGAATGTTTACGAAATCGACCACGCCCCAGCTAAAAGTTCACTAACAGTGATGTTTACTTTTGCTGCCAATGGTGAAATCACCCCACCTATGGTAATATTCCCGTATAAACGCTTGCCAAGTGAAATTGCTTCAAAGGTACCACCAGATTGGGGTATAGGCCTAAGTGAGAATGGCTGGATGAAAACTGAAATTTTCTCTCAATATATAGAAAAAGTGTTACATCCACATCTCGTGCAAAATGATGTACCATTCCCGGTCATTTTATTTGTAGACGGACACAAAACTCACCTCACTTATGCCGTCAGTGAGCTTTGTTCCTCACTGGATATTGTGCTCATAGCACTTTATCCCAATTGCACTCGATTACTTCAGCCTGCAGATGTCTCAGCTTTTAGACCTCTAAAAGGTGGTTGGCAGAAGACGGTCTTAGAGTGGCGGCGTGACAATCCATCTCGAGCTCTTACAAAAGTCGATTTTGTGCCATTATTGCAAAAAACTATTGATAAATGTGTAAAACCAGATACAATTATTAATGGTTTCCGGGCTACCGGTCTTTGTCCATGGGACTCAAATGCTATAGACTACTCGAAATGCTTGGGGAAAAATCTGAAGAATAAGCCCAAAAGTGAAGCAATACCGGAAACTTCGAGAATGATGACCAAAAAGGATTTTATCAGATATGCAGGACAGTCTACAATAACAGATCTTATAAACAAACAGGATTTGACAGCTGCTGAGAAAATTTTAAAAAACCTGTGGTATTTCTTTGATAAAAACGAAAACAAGCAAACATATAAAGAAAATTTTGAAGAAAAAGAAGTAAGAAAACCGAATGAGAACTCTAATACAAATGGGAAAGTCAACAATGGAAATAAAGAAATCATTGAGAAAAGAACCTCGGATGTTAGTCTTAAAGAACAAGACCTTTTGGACATTGAAAATATGGATGTAATTATGTGTGATGAATTTGATAGTACATGTCATATTCCTCTAGCTCAAGAAGTCTTCATTCAAGACATTGTTATCGACAACATAGAAAACATCACGGCTATAAATGATTCTCAAACTGATTCTTTTCCAAAAAACACTGAAAACATATTTTGTAATACACCTAAAGTAGATATTCAAACAACTGAATGTGTACAAGTTACTCATACTGCACAAATCGAAACATATAAAGAAAGAAATGACTGCAGATTAGATAATAGTTCAAACAAATCCATTTATATAAATAATGTAGTTCGCCCAGCTCAACAGGATTTTAACAAAATTGAAGTTTTGGATACTGTAAGAAATCCAACTCTCACTACCCCTATGAAGATAAATCTACGAGAAACAAAACTAGATGACATATTAGTGCTACCTAAAACACCTCAAAGGAAGGGATTGAGACAAACTAAGAAGACGCCTTATGTAATTACATCAAAAGAGTTCATGGATGAAGAACGTAAAAAAATCATAGCAAAGAAAGAAAAGGAAGAAGGCATACAGAAACGAAAAGAACAACGACAACAAAAAAAATTGACAAAGCTGAACAAATGCTAAGAAAAGAACAATGTGTCAAAAAGGTAGTTGTCAAAAAACATGAAACTACAGAATCTGCAAAAAGAATATTATTTTCAAAAGATTTTTACAATTTAAACATTGCGCTAGATAATAAACAAGAAAAAAAGAAAGATCAAAATGAAGTAGAATTGATACAAGAAAAAAATAAAAATAAAGTAGAATTAATACAAAAAGACGATAAAAATAAATTAGAATTGAAACAAGAACAAATTAATACAGAGAAAATGGAAAATAATAAAGAAAATTACGCAGAAAATAGTCCCAAAGCAAATCTTAATTTTAACAGTATTAAAAAAGTAAAAGAAAAATGTGATATTAAGAATAAAATAATTAAGCAAGTGCTAAACCAACCAAAGAAAGAGGATACCAAAAGTATTTTAAAAAATGTTTTATATTCTGAGGAAGCATTATGCAATATGGATGAAGACGAGAAATCTAATGATGATGGTCTTATCAGAGCTAACAAAAACTTAAGCATAATTGAAATTGAGAAGATGTTGACCGATGATTACGATTAGCTTAAAATGTTATTTTTTGATCGATTCCAGTAAGACTGCGAACTACCTACATAAAATACTAAAATAGGTACTGATATTATTAAATTGAGTAGGTTCTTAATCAGACTAATTAATATTTTGTAAGTAGGTATTAAGTTAAAAGATCTCAAGAATAGCTATTTAAGTACTGATAAAGTGAGACTGCCAAAACGACTACCTAGAATAAGAGAAAGTGTTTATGTTATAAAAGTTGATTTTTTAGGTAATTTCATAAAAACTTTTAATACTTTAAGATAGAAAACATACCTAAATAAAAGCATATATTTATCTAGTAAAAAAGTGTTTTAATTATATCCTAGGTATATGTAAGTATTTCTTTTATTTTATTGATAGGTAGGTAACTATCTCCCACTTTAATTACATGCCAATAATTAGACGAGTAGATGCCAATATTGAGAATTTCCATGCCAATAATAGGATTTTCTGTAGACTTTAGGATTTAAGTGTAAAATGTTTATTTAATACTATTCAATCACATAAAAATGGTTATAAAAACAAAGAGTAAAGTATTGTCTTTGATTATGTCACATGTTTTGTCTACTAGCTCTTGTAAATGAAATTTTATGGTAATTTAATTTCAGACTGACTCGAAGCTCACTCTTAAAGTGCCAACAATTGGGTGTTTTACCCTAAGTACTTGTGCTATCGTCTGGTTATTACTTAAGGGTTATAATGTATCATTTTAATGTGTTTTGGCTCATTATCTGGAGTCGGAAGTCATATTTTAGAAAGCCAATAAATGTAACATTATAACATTTGCTAGCAAATGCTCGTATTAAAATTGATATGTGTTTGATTATGAGCCATATTTTAACTTAATATTGCCGTTGGAATTGTACGTGTAGCTTCTTTTCTTTTGAATAGGCTTCAGTAGCTGCTTCGGTCAGCGGTTAATTTTATTTATTTTCAAACCCGATATCACATATTTTGCCCTAAAGGAATCTAATTGGTACTCATCACTGATCAAACAAAACTAAACAATAAGAGTCTTGTTTCAATTTTAATATTTTAAGAGCGTTACCAACAAATCACATCGAATAATCTTTTTTATGTAATCTTTCTCCATAAAGCATATGAATAACCCCGGTTCCGTTGGAGAGACATGTAGCAAACTCGATATAGGACAGTCACTAATAAGTCATTAAATTTTGACATAGGAATCATATTTCTAACCCAGATAAAACTGCTTTTTCGAGGAGATGCTATGTAGAATTAATAATAATAGTAATAACATGTAATTTATTTAGTTTCGAACATAAATATAAATTAACAAAATAAAATAATTTCCGAACTAAAACAAATGTTATAAAAAGCACATAGTGGTAACTATAACGCTGATTTTCAATACATGGCAGAGACATAGATACAATAAAATAACTAATCACGGGCTCCAACATAAAATAAAAACATACCCACTTCAACAGAATCCAGGGATACATTAATCCTAAATTATTTACGACTTTAAAATCTTTTTAATTTCCATAAGAAGTTTGTATACAAATTGAAACCTCTTTTATTCTATTTTCAAAATTTAAAAATGTAAATAAAAAAAACAAGAGAAAAAACAAAATACGACTACAAAATTGTTAGTAATTCGTTACGTCAAGGAAAATTAAAATTGTTCTACTGATATTAATTAATGAAAATGGATTATATTGTTTTTTTTTATAATTTAACGTGCCGTGTGAGCTTTAAAAGTCATGTCACGTCGTTATATGAGTCGAGATAAAATGTTACGAGCCGTGGGCATAATAGAAAATGGCGCTATTTAACGCGTCGTTGCTTAGGTCCTACATGGTTTCTATAATATTTGTTTTGTTATATTAATTTATATTTATCTTTGAAACTTATATGTTGTTACTATTATTATTAATTCTAGATAGCCTCCCCTCGAAAAAATCGGTATTATCTGGGTTATAAATGTGGTTTTTAAATGGTGACTGTCCTATATCGAATTTGCAACATATCTTTTTTTTTATAGGATCAGGGTGACAAACGAGCACACAGTCCACCTGATGGTAAGTGGTTGCTGCGGCCCATAGACATCTACATCTATCCTCGTTTGCGAATCAAAATGCAGATGCGTTGTCACCCGTGAGGACTAAGATGGAATGCCTCGTTTCCAGTAAAAAGGGCTTCCGGCCACCTGCACTCACCAAGCGAAACGCAGAGGTAAACCTCTTCTACTTCACGCTGGTATTCTGTGAGGTCGTGGTACCACCCCGGTTCGAGCCGGCCTATCCGTGCGACAGCAAAAGCTGCCGCGTGGCTCTACCACTCTCGAATGGAACCGAAGTTATTCATATGCTTTATGGAGGAAGATTACATAAAAAAGATTATTCGATATGATGTGTTGGTAACGCTCTTAAAATATAAAAATTAAAACATAAGACTCTTTCTGTTCGATTTTGATTGCATATGCGATATTGGGTTTTAAAAGAAGCACTAAAATTAACAGCTGACAGAAGCAGCCACTGAAGCCAACTCCAAAGAAAAGAAGCTACAGATACAATTCCCCATGAAAAATTAAGTTAAAATATGACTCATAATCAAACACATTAATGTTAATGCGAGCATTTGCTAGCAAAAGTTATAATGTTACATTTATTGGCTTTCTAAAATATGACTTTCGACTCCAGATAATAAGCCACAATATATTATAATGATACATTATAACCCCTAAGGAATAATGAGACGATAGCCAAAGTACTTATATAATATAGCAACAGTCTTCCAGGAAAATATAACAAGGCTAAATCCTAAACTAGGAAAAGGAATAAACATAAACACTCACGCCTGTCACTCAGAGGGGTAGGCAGAGACTATGGACTATGGACTTCCACTTGGCACGATCCTGACACACCTCGCTCATCGGTTAAAAGTACTCTTGATTTGGTCCATTTTCAATATATTGCCAATTTGATAGATAAACTTTCGCCTAGGGCGTCCCTTCCCGACTCTGCCGTTCACCTCTGCAACATAAATTTGCTTTGTCACTCTTTCCTCATTCATTCTTTCTACATGACCAAACCACCGAAGCATTCCTTTCTTAATTATGGTCACAACATCATCTTGCAAACCACACTCTTCTCTTACCACACAATTTCTCACTCTGTCATTCAGATTCATCCCTAACATATTCCTTAATGACCGCATTTATTTACACTCGTGATTCCTCTGCCACACCCAACTTTCACTACCATACATTAAATTAGGGACTAACACAACATTGTGAATTGCCATACGTGCCTTTTTGGACACATTCTGACTTCTCACATTAGGGTGTAGAGCCCCAGTCACTCTATTTTCTGCATTCACTCGTTGCTCTATATCTCCTTATCATGTCTACCATCCGTGCTAAATACACATCCCAAATACACAAAAAGGAATATTTTTGTGTTATCTCAAAATATCTGGCGCATGTCCAAACACGTATTTACTTTTTTTTTATAGGATAAGGGTGACAAACGAGCACACAATCCACCTGACGTTAAACGGTTGCTATGGACCATAGACATCTACATCTCTCCTCGATTACAAATCAAAATGCAAATGCGTGCATCACCCGTGAGGACTAAGATTGATTGCCTCCTTTCCAGTAAAAAGGGTCTCCGGTTCTTTACACTCATCATACGAAACACAGCAGCGTTAAGCTGCTATTTTACGCTCGTATTCTGTGAGAGCGTGGTCCTTCCCCGGTCGAGCCGACCCATTCGTGCTACAACTATACTACTAATATAGCTGTAGCATGGCTCTATCACGTATTGCCGGATTTTGTTTTATTCTAGTTATGTTCATACGTACGCTAGTAATAAATAAGTCAATGGTTATACGTAAAAAAAATTGCACCGTAAAAATGGCCTAAACAAAAATGAGAAGTGTAATGGCAAAAAGAGCTTTTTGCCATTACACTTTTAAGTAATGTCTTCTGCAGTTTCGTTCTGGCATTTTAAACTACTCAAGTATTCGCTCGTTCCCCACCAACACCAATGAAGTTGTTAATTACAATTTCAATTGCTAATTTACCACCTGCTTGTCAGTGAAGGAAAACATAGTGAGGAAACCAAATTGCTAAAATATAAAATATTTTGAAGATATGTGAAGTCCGCCAACACGCACTAAGGTAGCGTGGCAAACGATGAGTCCAGTGGATGGAACGAAATGAAATGAAATGAATTAAATCGTCAATAACTTCGAGCTTAGTGCTCCCAACAACTACTGGCATAGGTGTGACGTGGACATTAAACATGATCTTTGTTTCCATGTTCATCTTATGATATATTATCATATTTTTACGTAGTAGAGCCATGCTGCAACTATATTAATAGTATAGTTGTAGCACGAATGGGTCGGCTCGATCGGGGAAGCACCACGCTCCCACAGAATACCAGCGTAAAATAGCAGCTGCTGTGTTTCGTATGGTGAGTGTAGAGAACCGGAAACCCTTTTTACTGGAAAAGAGGCATTCTATCTTAGCCCTCACGGCTGACAACGCATCTGCATTTTAATCCGGAAACGAAGATAGATGTAGATATATACACAGCAATCACTTACCATCAGGTGGACTGTGTGCTCGTTTGTCACCCTTATTCTATATAAAAAAAATATCCGTTGGGAAACACTATTGAAGTCATTGAGCATAGTGCTTAGGTCCTCAAGCGATTCTGTCATAAGGACTATATCGTCGCCAAATCGAAGGTGAGTGATGTACTTACCATTGATGTTAATACCGTATCTTTTCTAGTCCAGTAGCTTGATAACATCTTGCAATGCAGCGGTGAAGATTTTATGGATATAACTTCACCCTATCTTACACCTCTCTGCATTCAGATGAGTTTCGTACTCTGATCCTATACTCGGAAAGCCATCGTAGCCCTACTGTACAAACACTTCAGCACTTCGATATATCGACAGTCAACTTGGTACCGCTGAAGGGACTGTAGCACCGCCCAAATTTAGACGGAATCAAAAGCTTTCTCATAGTACACATACGCAAGGCAAAGTGGCAGATTATACTCTTCGGTCTTGTGTACAACTTGCCGAAGAGTATGTATATAGTCTATGGTGTTAAAGCGCTTTCGGAAACCGGCTTGTTAGGGAGGCTGGAAGTCGTCGAGTCTGCGTGTGAGACGTTTCGTCATGATAATTAATAGAATTAGGTGTTATTTTGCGATTCCTATTATATATATATATATATATATATATATATATATATATATATATATATATATATATATATATATGTATACACAGTCAGGTCATAAGTATTGTCACACAGTAAAAACTTTTCTTTTAGAATGCTGGCCACAAAAAGTTTATTGAATTCGAATTTCGAATTGTTCATGAAAATAAAACTGTATACTTTTTAGAATTTTACTCATTTTTATATATGGAGTGGATGCTTAAAGAAGACCGTGTTGCAGTTATTGCGTTGCATCATTGCGGTTACGCGCCAATTCAAATTTTTGACATACTGAAAAATTTGAATATAACCAAAATATTCGTTTATCGTACCATCAAACGATACAATGAAGACTCTAGTGTAGATGACTGGTCAAGAAGTGGTCGCCCTCGGTCTGTTAGGACTCCAGCAGTGATAAAAGCTGTGAAGGCTCGAATTCAAAGAAATCCCAAACGTAAGCAGAAACTGTTGGCCCTTCAGATGGGGTTAAGCAGAACCACGGTGAAAAGGGTGTGAAATGAAGACTTAGGGTTTTGGGCATATCGAAGCAAAACAGGACATCGTTTGAATGCTCGTCTAATGGACCTGAGACTGAAGAGATGCCGCGCTTTGTTGAAGCGGTACGCGGGAAAATAATATCGGGAAATTCTTTTTTCGGATGAAAAAATTTTTACCGTAGAAGAGAGCTACAACAAACAAAATGATAAGGTGTACGCACACAGTAGTGAAGAAGCGAGCAACCGTATTCCGCGTGTCCAACGAGGTCATTTTCCATCCTCGCTCATGGTATGGTTGGGAGTTTCTTATTGGGGCTTAACAGAGGTACATTTTTGTGAGAAAGGTGTAAAAACGAATGCAGTTGTGTATCTAAATACAGTCCTGATGAACCTTGTGGAACCTGTTTGTCATAACACAAGACTGGCTGGCGGCGCGTGAAATTGACTTCATCTGGCACGATGACTGGCCCTCCTCCAGTACAGATTTGAATCCGTTAGATTACAAGATATGGCAACACTTGGAGGAAAAAGCGTGCTCAAAGCCTCATCCCAATTTGGAGTCACTCAAGACATCCTTGATTAAGGCAGCCGCCGATATTGACATGGACCTCGTTCGTGCTGGGATAGACGACTGGCCGCGCAGATTGAAGGCCTGTATTCAAAATCACGGAGGTCATTTTGAATAAACTTTAGTGTCATAGGAATCTATTTTTCGTTAAGTTCATTTTGTTATATAAATGGTTACATAATTAATAAACTTGTTTCAATTATTTTATATTAAACATGTGACGGAATTTATGACCTGACTAGGTATAATTTCATTGCGGAAATCCACTATATTAAAGTTGGTTAAAAATACTTAGCGTACATACGCTCGATAAAATAAAATAATGTGTCTTACTAGATTGAAGAGCAACTCCCGCCCTCCCCTAATTGCTTTAACGGTCAGTCACAGCAGAGTCTACATTGCCTGAAGATGCCTCGTCTTTCCTAGTGTAGTGGTGTCGGGAGTAGTGGCGCTGGGATTTATGCTGACGGAGATACAATTAATGGAGGGCGGGAGGTGATGTTCAAACTAGGTAAGATACATCACTTTATTTTATCGAGCGGATGTACGCGAAGTAATTTTTACCAACTTTGATTCGGAATGACTCTCGAAAACAACACGTAGACGTGACTCAGAAGGGAAATCGGTCTGTCTTCAGGAGAGCATTGTCACCTTTCTTAAAGAAAAAGACTACCGCACTTCTGCTCCTCGCCTATGGAGTAGTGTCACCATGCAGGACGGAATTAAAGAGCTTCTGAAGGATTTCAAGTACCGGTTTTCCACCCGCTTTCAGAAGCTTCGCTGTAATTCCATCTCAGCTTGGGGCCTTGCCGTTTTTAAGGAGCTAGAGAGCTATTCTAATCACGCTCACGCTGACGTCCGGGATATCATCGCAATAGCGACGGATAAGACTTGTTCTTGGATCGTTACTCATACCTTTGTGTAGCTCTAATGATGACGTGTATCTACAGCTGCCCATAGAACCTCTCAATCTCACTCAAAATCTCCGGTGTCCCGGAAAAAATACTTCCACACTCGGTCTTCAGCTTTGACAGTTGGCTCTTTCTGGCAGACATATTTTTGTCAAAGACTTTAGAGCCTTGGTTCCACTCGATTGCTTGTTCAATACGAGCTGTATCAAAGTTACGTAAGTGCCGCCGCATGCATTTGGAGATCTGTATATACATTTACCTGTATGCTGTCAAATCTACTGAAGACTACAGCCTCATTTCTCGTCTAACAGCCATGAGACTAATAGTGTGATCGGAGAGTTATTGTGTTCTTCTGCGGCGGGTCTTGGAGAACTTAGCTCCAACCGCTTGGACCGTTTCCACGAACTTGTTATTCATGTCGTACACCACATTGCACTCTTCTAGGCATTGAAAATGGTTTTGTAAATCGAGTTGAAAAGTTTCGGGGCTTTGGATAGAGCACGAGGGGGATGTGGAATAGTTTACCACCGGCGATTTTTCCGTACCGATACGACTTAGGGGCCTTCAAGAAAAGGCAACGCATCTGCAATTTCCCTGGTGTTCATGGGCGGCGGTATTCACTTACCATCAGGTGAGCCGTATGCTCGTTTGCCACCTCTCCTATAAAAAAGAGTGACTTTCATAAGTATTATTTATAATCTATATTGAATAAAAAAGTTTCTGTCATGTCAAGATGCTTTAATTTATTAAAATTTCATCACACTTGTGTGTGTTTTTTGTTTGTCTCTAGTTTGTCTTCCTAAAAATAGGCAGAAGACAAAATGTAAAAACAAATAAATTTAGTTTTGTCGGGGGAGAGAAATATGAAATGAATTATGTCGATAGAGACTAAAGCAAATATTCTTTGAGAAAATAATTGCCTTTTTCTGTCATCCCTTCTTTGTTATTTATAACCAACAATTCTCATGTTACTCTTTTATATTTGCAGATATTGTTTGATTGTATATCATTGGAGATAGTAACTATTGTTATTTTATTAACTAGGTATTATGTTCGTGTTCCTGACAAAAGTGTGGCGGAGTTGTTATTAAGGAATAAATAACAAAATATTACCTGGTACCCGGAGCATTGCTGCCGCAGAAGAAATATTTGTGCAAATATCGTTTTAAATTTGGAAGGGTTATATTGTTTAACTAGAAATGACAATACATACATTTAGACTTTCCTTCTGAGGGTGCAAACTGTGCTGACCGATTTTGTAGTGACCGTGGCCACAGGCATGTTCTGGATAAGCTTTACTCTGACATTGTTACCGCTCTCCAAGGCGCGGCGACTTTGGCGAGTCGGGGAGGCGCGAGGAGGGTCGGGGGTGGTCCGTGCATAGCTGGGTGGAACAAACACGTCAGTGAGGCTCACAGAGAGGCCAGATCTAAATTCAATGACTGGGTATTGGGTGGTAGACCCAGGTCAGGTTTTCTTTACAAAGAAATGTGTGATAGCAGAAGAGTGTTCAAGTCCCGATTAAAATGGTTCCAAAATCATCAAGACCAAATAAAGATGGACGCTCTTGCTGTGAAACATAGCAAAGGAGATTTTCGCGGCTTCTGGATGTCCACCAGTAAAATAAATGTACGACCTGGCCTTCCTGTGTGCGTGGATGGCATGAACAATCCCAAGGACATCGCAAATCTTTTCAAGAGCCATTTTTCTGTAAAGTCTCTGTTGGATCCGGTAGTGGAAGTGTTCAGCACTGACCTGGACACACAAACAGTGGGGACTAGTTTCCTGGCAAAAAACGTAACAAAAGCTATAGGAGATATGTCAGGAGGCAAGTCCCCGGGACATGACGGACTTAGTGTTGAGCACTTGCAACATGCTGGACCCCACCTACCTAGGGTCTTGGCTTTGTTCTACTCTATGTGTGTGAGCCATTCCTACCTGCCCGCGGATTTTATGAAAACCGTGGTGGTACCCATAGTGAAGAACAAGACGGGTGACTTGATTGACAAGTGTAACTATCGGCCCATTTCTCTCGCCACCGTAATTGCAAAGGTGTTTGACGGTTTGCTCAACACACAGTTGAATAAACATGTAACGCTCCACGATAACCAGTTTGGATTTCGTCCTCGCTTATCCACTGAAAGCACCATATTGTGTCTAAAGCAAACCGTCAAATACTACACTGATCGCAGGACGCCTGTGTACGCGTGCTTCCTCGACCTATCCAAGGCCTTTGACCTGGTGACATATAACCTGCTGTGGGACAAGCTGCAAAGTATAGGCTTGCCACAAGAACTTATCAGCATGTTCCGGTACTGGTACGCAAACCAGGCCCATAGTGTCAGGTGGGCGGGGGTATTGTCGGATCCGTATCGGCTTGAGTGTGGAGTCAGGCAAGGTGGCTTAACATCACCAACCCTATTTAATCTATATATCAACGGGCTGATCGTAGCGCTTAGCAGTCAGCATGTCGGCTGCCACATTGACGGTGTTTGTGTCAATAATCTGAGTTACGCAGACGACATGGTGCTGCTGAGTGCATCGGTCTGCGGCCTGAGGAAGCTGATACGGAAATGCGAGGAATATGCATGTGGTCACATAATGTCAGAAAGAGTCAATACATGATCTTTGAGGCCGCTGGTGCGAAATGTCCTGATAATATACCTCAAATAAAATTAAATGGTGTACCCCTGGAAAGGGTTAAACAGTTTCAATATCTGGGGCATTTACTCACCGTCGACCTAAAGGATCACGCTGATATGGACCGGGAACGGAGGGCGCTGTCTGTCAGAGCTAACATGATCGCCCGTAGGTTTGCGCGGTGTTCAAAGGAGGTCAAGGTTACGCTCTTCCGAGCGTTCTGCACATCGCTCTACTCGTGCAGCTTATGGGCTAATTACAGTAGGAAGAGTTACAGCGTCCTCCGCGTAAAATATAATAATGCGTTTAGGGCGGTGATGGGGTTGCCTCGATTTTGAAGCGCCTCTGGTATGTTTGCGGATGCGCGCACCGATTGCTTCAATGCCACCATGCGCAAGCGGGCCGCGTCCCTGGTGCGCAGAGTGCGGGCCAGCTCCAACACTGTCTTAGCGATGATCTCAGGGAGGTTAGACTGTTATATTATCCGGCATTGTTGCGAAAGGCATGTCGCAGACCAGCCGCCTCTGAGAAAGTATTGATTGATCTCGTCTCCTGTCTAATAAAAGTGTGTTTTTTTTTTTGTTAATTATGTATTAATTTTATTTTATTTGCTTAGATTATTCTATATACTGACATTAATGCTTATTGAAAGTGACTGGATGTATTTTTTTTAAATTGTTATCTTGTTGACATTGATTTATGTATTGTATTACTTTAATTGTGTAGATTGATTTTAATTTAATTAATTGCAGCACAGTTGCCTCAGAGAAAGTTTTAATTATTGATCTCGTCTCTAGACTAATAAATGTGTGTAATTCTGTTACTTATTTATTAATTTTTATTTTATGTTATTTTATTTCATTATTTTATTTATATACTGACATTACTGCCTATTTACATTGACTGGATTTATTATTTTAAAATTATTATTTTGTATTGACATTGATTTAATTATTGCTATAGGAGACTGATTTTAAATTTATTGATTTTACTGGATATGGGTGTAATTTGCCTGAATAAAGATGATTATTATTATATTATTTTTATTATTATTGAAATGTTTAATGGTATATAACTTTCAAATAAATTTGTCGGCATTGAGTTATATGTACTACGTACTAGAGAAGCCATTCCGAACATTGACTATGTTCAACTGAACTGTAGTGCAATCCGTACAAACTAAATATTGCGTAAATTGAAGATTTGTGAATTCCATAAAATAATTATTATTACATTTTATTTAGAAATATGTTTGTTTAAATTAAATTAAGATTCATTCATTCATTCATTCATTACAGCCCTTCACAAGTCCACTGCTGAACATAGGCCTCCCCCAAGGAATGCCACAAAGCACGGTCCTGAGCCACCTGCATCCATCGACAAGATGGAGTGACGACCTGGTAAATTAAGATATTTTATATTAAATTCTTATATTTATTTTATATTAATATCTTATTTTACATCAAATTAAAGTCTTCGCGCATGCGCGCCTACTACTCCCGCGCATGCGCGAAATCATAGAGTAGGACACAGTTTTTGTGATGTTGATTGTGAGTTGTGTGAGATTTAAAAACAACAAATAATATAAACAGAGTGAATCATTCAAACTAGAAAGTTTAGCACGATTCATTCTCGTGACGTCATGACCTCTGCGTCACGAATTTGGGGAAGTGGGGGAAGAGTCCATCTTACAGGTGGGAACGGTGGCCTTGTGATCCCGCCCGCTTTGTCTGAGAAGGAATATAGGGAGGCAATGTCCCACCCCGAGTAGAGTCCACCAGAGAGCGGCTGTCGCTAGTAGGGATATGAATGTGTCCGAAAACGTTTCCGTGGTGCTGCTGGTATGCGGAGAATGTAAAACAAAATTCTCTCGGCACTGTGACCATTAGAACCCGCAATTATTTAAAGTTAAAAATAAAATAAAAATTTAAGTTAAATAATAAATAAAACCTTTTTCGTTTTTTTTTTTAATAACAATTTACGTTTTTTGCAATTACGTGATGGAACCACTATGTTGCGTATTATGGCTACAGCGCGAATGGGTTGGCGCATCCTTAAAAAAAGTTTTCTTCATCGCACGACTTCCTTGATAATCTACTACCATCAGAGATTTTCCCGGACCGACACGACTTAGAGACCTTCAAGAAAATAGCCTACTCTTTTTTAAAAGGCCGGCAACATATCTGCAATTCCCTTAGTGTTTCAGTTGTTTATGGGCGAGGGCTACTTACATATTTTTACTTTTCATCAAGTGAGGCTATGCTCGTTTTCCCCTCTGCTATAAAAAAAACCGGGCTGGACAACGATCACACGAAACACCCGCGTGATATATCAGCATAATGTGAGCTTCTGTTTCGATTCTGTCACGAAAATCTGAGTATTGAGTACCCTTTTTTACTGGTAAGGAGGTCATTCCATCCTCGTACTCGGGGGTGACAACGCATCTGAATATTGATTCTTAATCGAGGATAGATAGTAGATAGTAGAGTGGATTAGTTGTGGGCTACAGAATTCACTTACCATAAGGTGACTGCGTTCTCATTTGTCAACCATATAATATATAAATATTAATATTTGTTCGTATGTTCGTATTTTATGCGCTGCTATAACTTTCATCAGATTGCGGTAAAACTTTGTCAACTTATTCAGCGGTCTACATTCAGCGATGGCCTTTGAATTACTCGAATCACCGGCCCTTTTTCAGGGCCGGTGATGTGATGTGTTTTAGCTGTTGGCTATTCACCAGCAAGTAGACTATGATTTTGTCTTTTTTTATCTGTTATAATCCAGTTAAATTATTTCTATCAAGTAAAATGAGTTTTATAACTATCCTGACAATGTTTTTTTTTAATTTACTCCTTATATTTTCCCTTATTTTACTTATATGCCTTGCAACATTAGTTAAGCTGATCTGTTTTGTAACCGTTACCGTTACAGAATATAAAAGTCCAGTGCTCTCTCCTCCCCTCCTACATCCCCATAGACCCTCTCATGGGGGGGGGGGGTATTTGCCATAGTTGCCACGCTTGTGTATCGTAGTTTTTTTAGTTTTAGTCCTTACTAGGACTCGTGTAGTGGCGGTTTAAGAATATCCACTAACCCATTCCCATAGGTGTCGGATTAGGCGACAGAGGGAAACAAACCAGGAGATTGGCAGTAGCGTCTTTTATTACTACTAGCTGGTAGCTAGCCTGGCGCAGTGCTGCCGCAGAAAAAATTATTATGGAAATATTGCAGAAGAAATAATTTAAATTTGGAAGGGTTTTTTACGAGTAGACAATTAATTTTTTTTAAAACGTTACCTCACTATGATTTTCTCCTCTATCGTGGAGGCAATTTACTAACATAAATACAAATTCTTGTTCCGTGCGGGATTCGATCACACGGCATAGCGTAACAACTCATTGCTAAACATTAATAAAATTATTAATTATACAATTATACTATAATTATATAATATATTATTATTATTATAATTATATAATTATTAATTATACATTCATAAAATATTAATGGAACGTATAAGAAGTAAACACAATATATATTCTAAAATAAATGATGTGACATATGTCATATATGTCATACGTTTTTTTGCTAAATTTTTTCGGAAAAATATTATTTATTTTTCGCATATATTTAATCCACTATTACGGTTGCAATGGAAGGTCCAACGACCTCTAAAATGTTAAAGTGCGCGAATTGTAATTTAGTTATAAACGAGGTTCTGGCGTTTATACAGAACAAGTGTGATGTGATGGACGAAGATTCAATGATCAGACTATGTATTACGGCATTTAAACCGGAAGACATTAGTGCAGCTAAAAATCTTCTGTTTACATCAGTTAAGACTTCGGGAAGACAGATTAAGCGCAAAAAGGAAGGTAAAACCCAACGAGACCTAGAGGACATAATAGCTCTGATAAAACAGAAAGACCCTGAAGAATTGCCAATTTTTGTCGCTCGCGACCTACAAAAATTACCTCCGGTCACTTTTGACCATATAGACGTGACAAGATTGCTGAAGGACATTATTACCCTCAGACATGAAGTTGAAACTATCAGGGAGACGTATACACCTATAGACCAGTTTTCCAAATTAAAAAATGAAATCATCAACCTACAACAAACATCGATAGTCAACAACCTCCAGCAGGATAACTTTTTTAATACAAAGCGAGGTACAAACTGCATACTGAATGGCTCCGAATATAACTGTGATAGTGGCCCTACAGAATTTTTACACTTTACTCAAGAGACGGTGAACAACAAAAATAACAATCTGACCGTTACTGACAAAACGGCAGGAGGACGAACCGAGCAAGCGCATCACTCACTGTCCCTGTCGCATTTGATGTCTGCAGGCAATTTATCTGTTGCACCAAGCTCGGCTAGCATGCGCGTGGAGGAGCCCAATGCGGTTTCGGCTGTCGAAACCGGGGTACAAATGCATGGCGCCTCAGCTACTGCAGTCACTAATACCTCTGCAGGTGTCGGTGCAATGAACGATCAGCTGATACAATCACCGCAATTGCAAAGCGCTTTGAATAGGCGCGATGAAGATTGGCAAATTGTACAGAGAAAAAAGCGTCAAAACAGATTTTTAGGTAGAAAAGGAACGTGCACCGTTATTGAAAGTAGCTTTAAGGCTGCGAATACCAGTGTTCCTATCTTTATAAATAATGTGCACCAAGAAACTTGTGAAGAAGACATAGTATCCTACATAAAAAGTAAAACAAATGTGGAAGTCACCCTTCATAAGATCAAATCAAAGCAACAGAGAGAATACAACTCATTTAAAATATATGTACCTAATAATAATTTAAGTTTGTTCTTGGACTGTAACCTGTGGCCCAACGGTATAACATTCCGTCGTTTTATTGAATTTAGCAAGAGACATTCAAACAGACAAGAGAATTCTGATACTAGCGCAAAAATAAGGAACTTAAATGGATAGTACGACTAACAATATTAATTTAAAATTAATTAGCTTTAATTGTAAGTCTTTCAAAAGATCCATTGACGCAGTAAAAGTGCTTTGTCAAAGTGCCGATATTATTGCGCTGCAAGAAACTTGGCTCCTACCACACGAGATACCGGAACTTGGTAAAACAAGCAACGACTTTGGTTATTGCGGTAAATCAGCTGTGGACATATCTAGTGGGATACTGTGTGGGCGACCGTACGGTGGCGTAGCACTGTTATGGAGAAACAGTAAGTTTAAGTGTGTGTCTGTGATTCCATGTGAAAGTAATCGAATTAGTGCGATTAAGGCGCGTGTGCTGGAACGGCTAATACTTATTTTCACTGTTTATATGCCTACAGACTCATCTGACAATCTCTTAGAATATGTTCAATGTTTAAGTGAAATTGCATCTATAGTTGAGAGTTGCAATATCGAAACCGTATATATTTTAGGAGATTTTAACGCTCACCCCGGTAGATTGTTTGGCAATGAACTTCTAGACTTCTGTATTGAACAAAATTGGACATGTGTAGATATTCAAATGTTAGGTATAAATTCCAATGCATACACTTTTGTTAGTGAAGCGCACGGCAGCAATAGTTGGCTTGACCACTGTGTTGTTACTGAAGCTGCACTAAGCAAGGTGCTATCGGTAAAAGTACATTATGGTGTTTACTGGTCTGATCACTATCCGCTAGAAATTCAATGCAACATAAAATCCGTTTGTCAGACTATTGAGCTGCCGCGTGCTAAAGTAAATAAGGTTCTATGGGGAGAAAGAGACCTAAGTCAAATAGAAATGTTCACTAAATATTGTAATGATAAACTGCGAAAGGTTGGCTTTCCACATGAGTTCGATCAGTGTGGCGATTGTTTGTGTAGTAATAGTGACGCGGCACACCTAGCCGCGATAGACTCGTTTTACAGTGATATTGTAACAGCGTTGCAGGAGGCTGCTGTGGTCAGCTATGTTGGTCGTTTGGGAGGTGGCAAACCACATCGCGGTCGCCCTATTGTAGGTTGGAACAAGTATGTCCGTGACGCTCACAGGAACGCTAGGCAAAAGTATCTAACCTGGGTATGTAATGGTCGGCCTAATAGTGGTACCATTTATAATGAAATGTATGATTCGAGAAAAATTTTCAAAAGCAAATTAAAGTATTGTCAGAATAATCAGGAGCAAATAAAAATGAATATTTTAGCTTCAAAACACAGGAATAAAGATTTTAGGGGATTTTGGCAACAAACAAAACAGCTAAGTCCAAAGCCTAGCGTCCCTGTGAGTGTTAACGACAGCAGTGAACCACGGGATATAGCGAACATGTTCAGATGTCATTTTCAAGTAGAGTCTCCGCTAAAAAGTGCGCAGGTAGTGGATGAGGAGGTCGTGGTATCGGGGGTGCCTGACCGCGTCACAGCTAAGCAAGTTGCCCTAATGATAAAAAGAATGACGCGAGGGAAGTCTCCTGGACACGACGGCCTTAGCATTGAACATTTTCACAATGCTGGGCCACACCTGCCGAGACTCTTAGGGCTGCTGTTCACGCTATGCATTAGGCATTCCTATCTGCCAAATGAGCTAATGAAGACAGTGATAGTGCCTATTATTAAAAATAAAACTAGTGATACTTCCGACAAGTGCAACTACCGTCCGATATCATTAGCTACAACCACATCTAAAGTGCTTGATGGCCTGCTTGAGAGACAACTTAAAGATTATCTCCACCTACATGACGCTCAGTTCGGCTTCAGACCAGGACTTTCGACTGAATACGCAATTATGTCTCTCAAGCAGACTGTTAGGTACTACACGGATAGGAACACGCCTGTGTATGCAGCCTTTCTTGATCTCACTAAGGCATTTGACCTGGTTAGATATGATATTCTTTGGCGTAAATTAAAAGACACAGGTATGCCGGGTGGGTTGATCAATATTTTTAAATATTGGTATGAACACCAAACTAACCGGGTTAGATGGCTTGGTGAGCTTTCTGACGAGTACGGGTTGGAGTGTGGAGTGAGACAGGGAGGGCTAACTTCTCCTTCTCTCTTCAACTTGTATGTGAATAGGTTGATTGTTGAGCTGAGCGACACAGGGGTCGGCTGCTCGATTGATGGTCACTGCATCAACAGTATCAGTTATGCAGATGACATGGTGTTGCTAAGCCCATCAATCGCCAGTCTCAGAAAACTAATAGGTGTATGTGAGAGGTACGCTTTGTCACATGGTCTCCTGTACAATGTTAAAAAGAGCGAGCTCTTGATCTTTCAAGCTAGGGGTCGTAAGCTGGGAGATGTGCCACGTGTGCTGCTAAATGGCGTCGCTCTAGACAGGGTAAATTCGTTTAAATATCTTGGCCATGTGGTTACCGAGGATTTAAAAGACGATGCTGACATCGAAAGGGAAAGGAGGGCGATGGCGGTCCGCTGTAATATGCTGGCACGCAGATTCGCGCGGTGTAGTTTTGGAGTAAAAATAACTCTCTTTAAAGCCTTTTGCCAAACTCTATACACTTGCAATCTGTGGGTCAACTACACGCAGCGGGCCATCAACGCTCTCCGAGTACAATATAATAACGCATTCAGGGTGCTGGTGGCGCTCCCGCGCTGCTGTAGTGCGTCTGCGATGTTTGCGTACGCGCACACGGACGGCTTCCACGCCGTGCTGCGGCGCCGCATCGCCTCGCTAATGCTCCGTACGCGGGGGAGCGCCAACACCATCCTGAACGTGCTCAGTGACAAGCCTGACTGCCCCCTTCTGCGACACTGGGTACAAATGCATGTGCCCGGTGCCCCAGAGGGTGGCAGATACATGAATTAAACTATTTTTTTATTTATTAATTTTATTCAAGTAATTGTAATGTTAAACAATCGAATTAAGTTATATTGAATTGATTTATTAATTATAATTTTATTAAATTAATTAATAATAAATTAATTAATTTTAATAAATTATATTGATAAATTAAAAATATTAGATAGAATTATATAAAACTAAATTAGATGAGATTAAATTTATTATAATGTAAATGTTACTTGTATGGACTCAGTCTGAAATAAATT
Organism: Parnassius glacialis; assembly: GCA_033319125.1. NCBI lineage: Eukaryota > Metazoa > Arthropoda > Insecta > Lepidoptera > Papilionidae > Parnassius > Parnassius glacialis. The sequence continues at coordinate 2,805,841 of JAVANC010000008.1, forward strand.
GATTTTATTTTATTTTATTTTTTTTATTTTTTTTATTTTTTTTTAAACTACTGCGCCACGGAGCCGTTATATTGTTTATTATTACATTTATTCAAATTGAATGAAATATATGACTTATTATATTATATAACAAATAAATTTGTCGGTTAATTGTATTATGCCTATAACCTTCGCAGGTGCAAGCAAAACAAAGTTTTAGCACCATCTGATAAACGGTATGGCAGTACATAAAATACGAACAAACAAATATTAATTTTTATATATTAGATTAAGAGAAATATAGGGCTGGATAAAGTCGAAGAATCGTTTTAATTTAGTTGCTAGAAGTATTAAAGTTACATTACCTTTTTGGAAATGTCTGCAAATGCGGTTATAAAAAACTAAATCGAAAACCTTTACAGTCTTAGGACTTCCTAAAAGTACAATAATATTACCTGTTATACAGTAAAGGTTTACTGTAAGCTATTAACATAGTTGCGGTGGAGGCAAAGACTTCAAAAGTCTTTGGGTGGAGGCAAAGGAATGTTTGATAAAGTTGCGACACTGGGGTAAATACTTGGAATATTTCACGGTTTTTTCTGAGTTTTTTAATTAAACTGTTACGACAAGAAATAAGGGAAAGCATTTTTTTTAAATAATTACGGAAGAACTAGAATGATGTTATGGCTTCCAATCAGTGGCGCTATAATCATCACGCATACCTACGTCAAGTATAATATAATTTAGCCGGCGATGTACAGATTTAAATAATTCGTTGTTCCCAAACAAGTGTGGATATTAAAAACAAAAGATCATACGAGTCAGGCCTATGTCCAGCAGGGGACATTTGTAGTCGGATATCTTTGAAGACTTCTTTTATTTGCTTGGTGCAGAAGCATGTAAGGAATAGGTAAATGACGAGAACACGATTAACAGTCCATGTAAGTCACAGATGTATACAGAATTCCTCTCATTTTTGAAATAGTTTTAAGAAGAAAGAATCAGCCACGCGTTCCCCTGTGTTTGCGGACTTCATATGTCCTTGAAATACTGTGTATCTCAAACATGCAAGATTCATCACCATGTTGTCTTTCACCGCTGACCACGTGTTAAATTACCACTTTAAATTACAATTAACAATTAATTAAGAAGTAAGAGATGAAACTCGGATTGATTGCGCGTTTTTTACATGGAAATCTAACAGGGTATACTAGGACTGCAGCACGAATGGGTTAACTCGACCGGGGTAAGACCAAGCTCTTGCAAAATACCAGCTTAAAATAGCAGCATAATGCTGCTGTATTTCGTATATTGAGTGTGGAGAACCAGATACCTTTTTACTGGTGACAAGGCATTCCATCAGTTTTCTGAGTGACAACGCATCTGCATTTTGATTCTTAATCGAGGATAGATGTGAGAAGTGTCTATGGGCCACCGCAACCACTAACCCTCGACTGTATGCTCGTTCACATTTTCATCTTAATCCTATATAAAAAACATGAAACATTTGACGATCCATTAGTGCTTTAGCTACCACGGCTTTTTATTTACCTGAAGCGACCAAATTGGAAGCTAATCTTTGTAGTTAATAATAAAAATAGGAATGTTACGTACAACAACAGCATCGTATAGCGGCGGCATTAAATAAGGCTGTTTCCTGACATTACGGCTACAAAATGAAACCCGCGCAATTCAGCCTGTTTCATGAATATGTAAATATTATAAGCACTCGCAGGGAAAAGATAATATCATTTAACATTTGCTCGCTCTTTTGTATCGGGTGTAGGTTATATGAGACTTTAATCTTCATTTGAAAACAGAAAATGAAAAATTAACTACGTCAACATATTGTTTGATAAATAGTTGTAAGATTTTATTTATTTACGTAACATTTGCACTCGTTAGAAATGATCGTGTTGGAAAAGTTAGAGGTGGTCTAGCCAATTACCTACGCGCATCAATTCCTTATAAAATTGTACTCGTATTAGCATCTCCATCTTGCTATTCTGCCTCTTCTAAGTTTTTATTTGTGGAACTCGATGTCAAGGGCACAAGAATGCTTCTGGGAGTACCCTAAACTGCCGCAATATTGCATTCTATGCTTAACTGTGCCTAAAACTAAAATATCCCCATAACTTTGTTATTTTTTACAGCTGCAAAACGAAAACATAGTAATTTGAAATATTATGAAACTAGCATCTAAAAACGGAAGCCAACATGTTTTAAAACCTTATACATCTCACGTCATTAGCGATCAAACAACATCGATATTTTTTGGCGCTACAAACTTTTGATATTAGTTGAATATTAATATTTATATCTCATTATTTTAAGGAATATTAAAAGAAACGACATTTCTTAATAAATTTAATACCTATTTATTAAATGTCTTAATTACATAAAATTCGATAAAATTATATTTAGGCAAAGTTGCAAACGTAATTCAAATTATTTGTACTATCTTTGCATGGTGTAGGGTTGTCTCTTATCAATTGTAGGTAATATTTTTTAAATATATTTTTATAACTAAATTATAAACATAATATTATATCATTTGTTTTGGATGATTGTGCGGATTCCGCCTTAACTTATATATATATATATATATATATATATATGTGTGTATATATATATATATATATATTAATATAAAGTATATGTCTCGTAAGACACAGTATATAATTTTCAATAAGTTCGCTTTTGAATATATAATAATAATTAGAGATATCAGAAGGACACATCTCATCGGTTAATTTTATTTCCGTTAACTATAGGAATCGGGCACATTAACCTGACTCTCTTTAGGTGTATGCGGCTTGAATACAGAAATAGGCACGTAGATTATTCTATCTCAGATTGACTTCTAGAGAAATAGAGCCATAGCTTGTAATACTTTTACTTCAAATCCTACGTACTCCAGGTTCCTGCAAAACATAAAGAGATATTCCTCGCTCCCGATTTCTGGCCCTCTGGGGTAGTGTTTCGCCGATACAAGGACGCGCCAAAGAAAAAAGTTCCCTAGATAGTGTTAAGTTATGTCTATATTTTATATATATTTTTAGGTTAAGGTATATATTGCTATGGGCCAATGTTCTTAATTTTTAAGTCCTTGATGCCTGAAATAAAGTTATTGTATTGTATTGTATTGTAATACAATGATAACGATATATTTGTTTTTTTTTTTATATAGAATAAGGGTGACAAACGGAAACTCAGCCCTCGTGATGGTCAGTGGTTGCTGTGGCCCATAGATATTACATTTATCCTTACTTAAGAATCAAAATGCAGATGCGTTGTCACTCCTGAGGACTTAGATGGAATACCTCGTTTCCAGTAAAAAGGATCTCCGGTTCTCTATGCTCACCGTAAGAAACACAGCAGCATTAAGCTACTATTTTACTCTGGTATTCTGTGAGAGCGTGGTCCTATTCAGCTCGAGCCGACCCATTCGTGTTACAGCCATAATATAGTTGCAACGTGGCTCTACCACGTATACCCACCCATACGTTGATGATGGAATATCGTCAATATTCATAACGCAAATTTATATTTAAACTAACAATATAACACAATTATCGAATACTGTCAGAAGTAATCAAATCACTTAATCTTTCATAAATAAACGGGAAGGCATATTATAATTCGGAATTAAAAATTTAAGTACAGCCTTTAAAAGTCCAAGTAAGGGTTTTAGAAGAATAAATTGTCCAACGCACGGCCTTAATTGATGTTGGCGAGTTTTTTTTTATAGGAGGGCAAACGGGCATGGGGCTCATCTGACGGTAAGTGACAACCGCTGCCAGTGAACAACTGCGACACCAGGGGAATTGCAGATACGTTTTTCTTTATAGGAGACGGGGCAAACGAGCATGCGGCTCACCTGATGGTAAGTGACTATCGCCGCCCATGAACAACCGCAGCACAGGGGGGTTTGGAGATGCGTTTCCGGCCATTCAAAAAGGAGTAGGCTCTTTTCTTGAAGGTCCCTAAGTCGTATCGGTCTGGAAAAATGGCTGGTGGTAATCGATTCCACAAGGAAGTAATGCGAGGAAGAAAACATCTTCTAAATTGCACAGTGGTGGACCGCCAATCATCTAGGTGGTATGGATGGTATCACAAGTTTTGTCGCGATGTGCGATGGTGAAATTGACCGGCTGGAACTAGTCCGAACAATTCCTCAGAGCACTCCCCGTGATAGATGCGATAAAATACGCAAAGAGATGCAACATCTCTACGCAGTGCTAGTGTATCGAGCCGATCAGAAAGGACTCGGTCGTCGACGATTCGAACCACTCTGCGCTGGATGCAGTTAAGTGGAAAGAGCTGGCACTGGGGTGCCCCGGCCCAGAGATGAGAACAGTATTCCATGTGAGAACGGATTTGCGCTTTGTAAAGTTGCAAGCGATGTGCCGGCATGAAATATTATCTCGCTCTGCTGAGCACGCCAAGATTTTTAGAGGCCAGTTTGGCCTTCCCTTCCAAGTGACCATGAAACTGCACACTATTCGATATGTCGACGCCGAGGATTCAGATGCTAGCTGAGGCAGCAAGGGGCAGCACTTGAAACTGAAGAGATACAACAAAGGCAAACTTGTGTCTTCTGGTGATTGAACTAGACTAGATTTAGTCACCCCCAATCCGAGACTTTGTTCGGCAAAGACTCGACTTCAAACACAAGTTTGTCCCGGTACTCGGCGACGTTTTCCCGAGAAATATTGGTACGATCTTAAAGGCATCACCAGTGCTGTCGTCTGAATAGCAATGAATGTTACTAGCTTGCAACATATCATTGATATGCAAGAGAAACAGCGTTGGTGATAGCACGCAGCCTTGTGGAACACCAGCGTTTATAGGCTTGAAATCAGGTCATGCACGACCCTGATGATCCGATCAGCAAGGAAACTAGTGATCCATTTACACAATGTCTCGGGAAGCCCATAAATAAAAAATAATATATATATAAGTATAAATATTACATAAAATCTTCGAAAGAAGCGCTTTGTGCCAGACCCGATCGAAGGCCTTCGCTATGTCCAAACTAGCGGCTAATGCTTCCCCCTTGGAATCTAAAGCCTCCGCCCATCTATGAGTCAGGTAGATCAGAAGATCACCAGCTGATCGACCGCGACGTAAACCGTACTGGCGGTCACTAATCAGCTGGTGATCCTCAAAGTATCTCATGAGCTGGCAGTTTATAATGGATTCCATTATTTTGGAGAACAAGGAGGTTATGGCGATAGGCCTATAGTTGGACGGGTCTGAGGGGTCGCCTTTTTTAGGAATCAGGTGGAACAAAGCTGTCTTTCATGAATTCGGTACTACGTCTTGGGAGTAGGAGTACCGGAAAAGACGCGTTAAAACCGGTGCCAACTCCGGAGCACATGTCTTCAGCACAATGGGAGGGACTCCATCAGGCCCACTCGACTTGCTGACGTCCAGGGAGAAGAGTGCTTTCCGAACCGAGCGCTGTGTAAATCGTACATCCGGCATGGAGCACTCACATCGCGGGATGGTCGGCGGTGTATTCCCCCCGTCATCTAGAGTTGAGTTGGATGCAAATAGAGAGCTTAAAAGATCGGCTTTCTCCTTTGCGGCATGGGCCAGTGAGTCGTCCTCTCTGTGCAGAGATGGAAGAAATGGTTGACAGAAGTTCCCTTGGACAGCCTTGGCGAGAGACCAGAATGCACGGGTTCCCGAAGGAAGGCAAACTAGCTTCTCGCCAATTCTGCCGATGTGCTCAGATCTTGCCTTTGCAATGACGCTTTTGAATGACCTGGAGGCGGAATTATACTAATTTTTAAGTGCGATGGTATTTACATCCCGAGACGTTGATGCATCAGCCGAGGCCAGGTAGCACTTCTGCTTATAGTGTGATGCTATTTTACAGGAGCGACCAAACCATGGTTGGGATCTGCCTCCAATGGACACCACAGAGGATGGAATAAAAAGTTCCATACCCTGAAGTACCACATCAGCAACAGAATTGGCAACAACGCTGGGATCTTTCAGCGAGAGGCAAACCCGGCCCCAAGGGTAGGATGCGAAAAAAGATCGTATCCTGTCCCAATCGGCTGACCTATAGTGCCAAACACGGCGGCAAGCTGCAGATCGCAACTGCGATTGGAGCGTGAGTGGCACTGTACTCCGGATCAGACAATGGTCCGAAGAGCCCAGAGGGGCAATGACGGAGATCTGATATCCGTCCGGATGAGAGGTCAGCAGAAGGTCCAACAGGGAAGGTACATGGTCTTCCACATCTGGGATCCGCGTAGGCGAAGTAACCAGTTGTGTTAGACCATATGCCAAGGCAAAGTCATAGACAGATCTACCCGCATGATCGGTTAAACGGGAACCAAGCCATTCAGCGGTAAAATCACCGAGTATCACGATCTCTGCGGATGGGACCTGTTGTAGCACGGAGTCTGCAGCCATTTGGACGTGGTCGATGAGTCGGTCTGTGTCGGCATTACCGCTATGGGACCTATTCTACGCGCAGCCGTAGGATGGACAGGTACCGTACCTTCAAGACTGCCGAGGCGTCGAAAACAGATGTCCTCTCTGACGTATACGCAAACCCCAGCCCGAGGCACAAAGGAGTGTTCCAATTTGTACCCTGGGTAGGAGAGATATGAAGTATCAGCCGGAGAGGATACCCGAGTCTCGGTTAAAAAGAGCAAGGCCGGCTTCGCCGTCTCCAGATGGTAATTGACAGCGTTAAGGTTGAAATGAAGTCCCCTGATGTTGCAAAAATTCACGGATAGCGTGACAGGGGTCGCCTTGGTCTTATTGCTCCGTTTGCCCCGAGCAGTTTTAGTCGCGAGCGGAATTTTGCGCCCCCTCCCCCCCAGAATACAGAATAGTAGTTTGATCGTGGATGCTCAGCGAGGGATTCTCCAGGGGTGCTGGTATCCTCCTGGGGTAGTCTTTTCTTTAATTCCGCTACCATGTTAATGGGGGGAGGGGGGGAATTGCGCCTCCGGCC